>VZRR01005151.1:1078-99224 GCA_013398015.1 Oreocharis arfaki | reverse complement strand
GGGGGCCGCTCGGGCAGCGGGGGCCGCTCGGGCTCGGGGGCCGCTCGGGGGCCGCTGGGGCAGCGGGGGCCGCTCGGGCTCGGGGGCCGCTCGGGCAGCGGGGGCCGCTCCGGCTCGAGGCAGTGTCGCTGACCTGTCCCCGCCTGCGACATCCTGGCCCATGGAAACGCGAACCACGGTGCCGGCCGCTCGCTGCTGACCCGTGTGTTGCTGTCCAAGTTCGCGTCAGGACTTGGCTTTCCAAAAATTAGGAACGTGGTGCTGGATTTAGGTACTGAGAGTTTGCATAAAGGAATGAGTGTCGTTTCTGTGCCGTTGCCGTCAAGGGAATGGAAGATAAGCATGAGTGATACTGGTGTGAGGACTTGATTGCAAGTGGTGATTTTCCTTGCTGCCCTGTCCTGTTACCTGCCAGGGCTTCACAGACAGGGACCCCTGCATTAACTGTCTCACAAGCACAGGTAGTGACAGCATCTCTCAAGGTAGCTAATGTAATTTTGAGCACAATCTGTGATTGATTGTTCTTGGAAACTTCAACTAGATTAGTGCTGTTGACATGGGCATAGAAAAATAGATTCTTGAAAACACCCATTTGTACCTTATAGGGCTGCATGGAAAGGGTTAAAGATAAATGTGTATTCTTTAATACTATAAAAATAAACCTTATTTCTCGTGGGTGGTAAGAGGAGAGCTGGAATTTACATGAAGGCAGCATTTCAAGGTGGCTGTTTGTGTTGTTACCAGAGATATTTCTAGCTTGCTTACAAAATGAGGTTTTTTAAAAAATACTTTCATTTTTGCAAGCACTCAGTCTAGCTTATGTTCTTGTGGTAAAAGTGTTACAGTTAAATTGCTGTGGAAGGTAGCTGCAGGATTTTTAATATTGAGTTAAAGCAGGCTTGGTACATTGTTTGCCATAATGTTTCTGTGGGGGGTAAAAAACATCTGTACATGGATGCTGTTCCTGCAGTAACTGCTATTCCAGAGGAGAATCAGGGACAATAATGGATATAAATCTTGGGGTTTTTTTTCCTGGAGGAATCAACAATAAAAAGTGTTTAGGCTGTTAAGATACCTGGAAGAATATCCTTACTCCAGAGCTGTCGGTTATAAAGTTATAGTGTAGGCTGCCTTCAAAATGGTTGGAAATCTGTCATAAATATCTCTTTCTCACATTCCTTCTATCTCCCTGGATGATTGGCTTTCTAGCAAAGCCTTCCGTAGAGGGTGTACTGTAATCCTTTTACGTTACTCCTTCAGTGCAGATTACGCAGCAAGAAATAATTAGGAGATTAATTTTCACCTGTCACTGCCAATAATAGATAACCTTGATACAGTGACAGGGCGAGGAATTTGGGGAGCGGAAAAGCGTTTAACCCTTTTAAGTAGTGATTGCTGCAGGGACCAGGCAGAAAATGGTTGCCAGAACATGACCTCCCTGCTCGCTGTCACGGAGAGGCAGAGACGTGCGAGGCTTTCAGCTCCCCCGTCTCCCGCGGACGCTTTGCCTTTATCCGCGAACGTGCGCTGTAAAATTCGCTCTGTGCCGCAATGGTGCCACACGCGCCTCGTGCTAATCAGCCCGGAGCAGCCGTCGGAGACCTTTGTAGCTTAGTCTTTTAATTCAAATGCAGTTCTGTTGCTTTTCATGATTTCAATTCCCAGTCTGACTGGTATTCCTAGGCTGCGAGGGAAGGGAGAAAACTAATGAAGATGGCTTCATTAGGCAGAGCGTGGTTTAGCCCTTGCTTCTCTCCAACAAATGCAGCTGAAAAAACATCCCAGAAGTAACTGGGCTTTTGGTCTTCAGAGAAAGCAGAGCTGAGGTGTTTCTGCTCCCTTTCAAAATTAATTACTAGCTCTCATCAGGTGAGCTTAAAAATGCAGCCTGTGCTCTAAGGCACTGAAGGTAAATTGGAAGGGAAAAAAAAAAGCCGCTCTCCCCCCCACATACACTCGCTGGCTTCTTTTTTATTTTTTCTCTCTTTTGTGCTTAAGTTTACAATCTGTTGAAAATGTAATGGGAAACCAGCCTACAGAAAATGCCATTATTCATATCATCGTGAGCTCATTTATTTTATCTGCAATAGTAATGATAAGACAGACTGCTTGGCAATGCTGATAAGCTGAGAAATATCTTAGAGCTATTTGTAAAAGTTAAAGCAGATCTCTGTACTGAGAGATAGGGAAACTGATGAGCCTTTGGGCAATCTGCAGAGCTGAAAGCTAATAAAGATTTTAATAGGAAGGCCTCATTAGGATTAGGGAGATCTATTATCTGCGATTTACACAACACAAACAGTGGGGCAACTTCAATTTTTGCTTCTTTGTTCATTAAATACTGTTGCTGAATGTGAAGCCTTTTAACTCGGATCTGGATCTCTTCCTCTTCAAGGAGCCATCACCAGCTGATGGTTGAGCAAAGATGAAAGGGCAGCTGATGTGGAAATGTGTTTGCCACACGGGAGCAATGCCAGCAAGCCCTCATGGTCAGGGACCAGTCACTTGTTGGAGGTATAGAAATGCAGTTGTTTGCAGGCGCCTGGGTGGCAGGGTTCTCCTTAGTGTCTTTTTTTCTGTTGTGAACAGTATTTATAAACTTCTGGCCCTGAACAGCATCTTTAGAAAGAAATTAAAAAAAAGAAAATAAATAAGAAAAAAACATTGCTGTTGTGCTGGTTCTCTGGACAGTGACTGTGAAATACTGCCGTGGGATAGCCTGGCCACCCAGCTCAGCCTAGCAGAGTGGCTCCTTCTTTAATCGTGATCACCTCATGGATCTGTTCTAGAAGAGGAGCTGTCTCCAGTGCCATTGGGGTTGCTATGGTAGGAGTATGTGCTGTGGGTGACCTGATCAAATGGTTTGGTCACACAGCAGGACTGATTTTAGCACCGTGTGCATTCTTAGATGTGTGATGTAGAAAACCTCTCTTTTTGCGGTGTGCAAGTACCTCATGGGCTCAATTGCTTTAGTCCTCATATGTAACACAGTGTGTAAGGTGCATGTAAGCTGATGAAAGAACATTCGTTTACCCAGGGTTTACAGATGTATTTAATGTTTTTGTTCAAGGACCATCCAGGCATTTTTTGTGGTTGAACTGAATTGTAAAGCAGGAGCAGAAGTTGTGCTGGAAAATTCTTTGGTTTGCATTTGAGGTCCAAGCCATGTTGTAACCTGATTCTGCTAACCTGCAGGTGAAACCGTTTTTACACACAGGTGATGAGATCTAATTGAATCTTTAATGTAGATGAAGGGCCTTGTTTGGTGATATCCATGCCGGATGTGTGTGACCACACCTGTGTTTGGGAGCTGTCTGTTTTCTTCTCTATGTGGAGCACACAACTGTGCAAGAGTCTCAGCTTCTCCCTGTTTTCATGGCACAGACCGGCTCCTCTGCTGCTGCTGGATCAGATAACCCCAGTGATAACTACAGTAACATTGCTTCCATGGAAAAGTAATACTTGGAAAGCATGTTCTTGTATCTTCAGTTTGACATGCCTTTGACATGATGTAGCAGCCAAAACCCAAAGGGGACCACAGCACCACAAGCCACAGAGAAGCCTATTCCTGACTGTAGGTTGAGTTCTCCTGGTTCAAGCCAGTGCTTTCATAGGGCCTACAGAGAACAGCACAATGATAGATTTAACTCCAGGTATTCCATCCTCTATATGCTTAAGGAACTTGGAGCAGCTGGAGCTGTAATCTCCTCCCCTTTGCCCTCAGCAGTGTGGAGACAGATGGGCAGGGCTAGGAGCACCTCCTGCCCAGGGCTAAAATTAAGTTTCTCACAGTGGGTTGGTGTCAGTCTGTTGTATCTTGTTTGTAACCACTCACAGGTTCTGTCAGCGAACCAGCGTGGCCTCCGAAAGAAGTAGCACTATTTGCACCTAACGTGTTGCTCCAGCAGGGCTGCCATTTGAGAAGTTTCTAATATTTATGTTTGATATGAATGAAACTTTTTGTTTTGTCTGTAGACCGCAACGGAACTGGAGCTGACTCGTATCAGGAGTGCCTTGATAACAAGCAAGGTATGAGATCAAGTCTCTCCAACATGGGCACTTGGGACTGATTTAGCTTGATTTCTTGCAGCTGAATTGGTTGCTGTCTCTGTCTCTCTCCCTCTGTCTCCCTTTTTTTTCCCCTTTTTTTTTTATCCCCCGCTGTCTCCAAGCCAATTCACTGTTAACAGTTCCATGTCAGCTAACCTGTTAGCTCAGGGTCTCATTGCACATTTGTGATAAGGCTTCTTGTTTCTAGCACCCCAAACCCTCAGCTATTAATGGAGGAAGTGGGAAGATTGTAAAACAGAAGTAGCATGTGCACTCGCTTGCAGCTGTCTTCTTCCTCGAGGTTTAGTTGCACAGCCAAGCAGAAAAATATTAAAATTGAGCTAAGGGAAGGCACGTGCTAGGCTGGGTTACCTTAACACCAGACATGCTGTGATAATTTGTGTGCTGACATGCTGCCTCAGACTTGTCCAGCCTGCTGTCTTCTCCCATGCGAAAGTTGGTAAGAGCTGGAAACGTCTCTTGTGGCTTACAAGAGAGTGATGATGGTGAAGGAGGAATCTGTTATCATTTTGCTCTAAACCTGTAAATGAGTCACGTCAGTAAAAACGAAAATTGTAAAAAGTACCTCAGAAACAGAACCTCAAAGGCAAAATCATGGATGCTGCATTTAGGAAAAGGGTTGGTGTGTTGTGTTCTCTTCAGATATCCTCTCTGAGAGCTGCAGTCAGAAGTGCCACTCCATCGCTGTAGCCATGTAGTAAGTGTTGAACCTTCTGGTAATCAGGGAGCATAAGCACCCTTCAGTCCAGAATACCATTCGTTATAAGCCGCAGCAACGAGATAAGAGGAAATGCTTATCCTAACCAGGTTCTAGGCATCAATTACAGGTCAACTTTTACCCTGCTGTTGACCCAGATCTGTGACACTAGCTAGAATGATCATTTCCCTGAATTTCTGAGCCTTCTTGCGTAATTTTCTAAAGTAGGACCAAGAAACAAAAAAAAAACCTGTCCCATTTTTGGTGCTTGGTTGGGTTTAATTTTCCACTGGTGTCTCTGCTTTCAGTATCCATCAATCAGTGTTACATGTGCTTTAAGTCAAAGCTGCCATGAAGTGCATCTCCCCTTGCTGTTGTTGGGTTTGGGGTGGGATTATTTGAAGGGGAGGGGGGTTGGGGTTCTTGCTTGTTTTGTTTCCCTTCTCTCCAAAAAAAAAAAGGTATGTTGTTTCTTTGGTGGCCTTTATGATGGTCACCTTTTTTTTCACTATTTTTCTCTACTGATTGTAGTAAATACCTAATCATTGCTGAGCTTTCATTTCAGAAGTTACAGCTGGAAGACTAATGTGGAAGAACTGTAATCAATAATGGCAATTCTTACTAGATTAAGTTTAAAAGTCTTGTAGACCAGTGTAATTCAGGATGCTCCTTTGATAGATAATTTGTTCTTAGGGAGAACAGTTTTTTCCAGTAACATTTTTCTCGTTGGCTAGGGGAGGCTGATCCACTTGTCATTTTGTAGAAAGCAATCAAGTTTCAGATTTAAAGAAAAAGGAGTATTCTCATTTTTGGAAACTAATTGCAGTCCCTTTGATGTGCCAGTTACCCTGATTTATCTGACAGGTGGTATTAAACGGCGTTATATCCATTACTTTCATTTGTCTGTTAATACTCCAGATTTTTCTTGTAGTCTGGTTTTTGATAGGTTTCTTTGGCTTCGCTGTTAACACTTAAACAAACTGTATCATTATAAGTACTTTCAATCCAGTATGAATTGGATCTGGTTTGGGTGATTTACCATGTCCATGCTGCATCGTCATGTTTAAAGCAACAAGAATGCAGAGGTTTAAAGGAAAAAGTATACACAGTAACTTGCAGTCAGTCTCTTACTGGCTCCATTACATTTTGTGAGCATGCCTTCGAGTTGAATCCACCATTTGCAACAATTTACAGAATATAAAATACATAGCTGACAGTGGACCCATAATTTTGGTTGTTTCTGTTACGTTCAAAACAAAACACTACCAAAGGCTGAAAGTAGCAGTGGCTTTTTAAAAGTATTAAATCTTCAAGCTATGTGAAATGCTATTGCCATGGATTCCTTTTATAACAGCATGCTTGTCTCCTGGAAATTATGTTATAATGAGGTTTGGTTTATATATTTTACCCCTCTCCTCATTAAAGTGCTATCTCTCGGAAGAAGCGCTTTGTGTTTTGAAATACTGCGCGGTTAAAATGAAGGCAGGTTTATAAGGATTTAATGTACTTGGGAGCCAAGGTTTTGCAGCTTTATGGCAAAGATGTTTTAACAAAGGGCTTTATGGTAAGGGTGTGCTGTATTTTAGTCAGGCAGTTGCTCAGGGGAAAATTTTCAGTGTGAGCACGTCACAGCAGCAAGGAGAAATTCAGAGGGAAACAGGCCTCCGAGATCCAGTCGCCAGCTTGGCTGATATTAAGTCTTAATTCTTTGCAGTTTCAAGCTCTCATTTTTTTTTTTTTTAAATCTTTTTCACCTCTTCAGTCAAGAAAGACAAAGTGTTGTGCCATATCTTGTAACATCATGAGCAGTCCATTTATGCTTCCTATTTTTGTTCTCCAAGGTAGGGTGCAGGAGAGCGTGCTGGGAACAGCCACAGGTGGGATTATTACGCCCTCTCAGAATGGAGCTTGCTTTTTCAGCCTTATAACTCCATTATTCATTATTAAAATTGTGCCCTGAAAGCAAGGCTTTTTCTGGGTGTTTGCTGTTTGGAAGTAGAGAGGGCAGCAGTTCGGAGCAGTTGCCCATCCACTGCAGCAGAAGATGTGTCCTGGATCTGCCTGTTTCTCTGGTATACACTTAATATCCCGTGGTTTCCTGAGAGCCAGGGGGTTCTGCCATGGAAAACAGGTATAAAATTGCTACCAGACACAGTTGTTTCTGGAGCTTCTCAATAGGAACTCACTGTTATTGTTAATAAAACAGTGCTGGTGTAAAGGTTTAGACAGTGAAAAGCCCTTAGCAAGGGCCCTGGTGGCAGCCAGCAGATGCCACCTCTCATCCTTTAAATAGTGTGCAGAGAAATTGAAACTGATTCCAAGTGTTTCATGTTATCATGTGTAGCACCTTCTCTTATTCGTAGAGAATGGTGTTTTACTTTGCTTGAGCAGTCTTCTCAGTGTCCCCATGCCCTCTGGTGGGCTGGTACTGGGTATTTTGCCCTAGTGGGCTCCATCTTTCCAAGCAGAGCTCCAGGTTCCTGCTGGAGGAACCCAGTACCTTTCACTTTTTCAACTTGTCCTGCGGGGTATTTGCCCACAGATGAATTAGTTGGTATTTTCCCAAGATTAACTTGGCTTCATCATTTTGATGGCACTATTAACTCTTTCTATTTTTCGTCAGATATGTTACACCACTTCCTGAGCTCCTGAGTGCTGCTGCTGATTGATTTTGTTAGCTCACCTCAAGAGGGAGGACAAATGTAATTTGGAGCAGTGTTTTGGGGCAAGGATGAAGGATGGTTAATCTTGACAGGGATCAAAATGTGGCTGCATCTGAGGCAATAGCACCTCTGTCTGAGGGGATGGAGGACCGAGTGCTCCTACCCTGGGTTTGTGCTGTGAGTGGATCCCAGCCAGACTGCTGAGCATGGGTAGGATGTCTGTAGCATCAGGCTTGATTTTGGAGTAGTGGCCATAAACTGAAGACTTTCCCATCCTGTTTTCAGTCCCCTGGGCTGTGCAGTCCCAGTGTGTGTCATCTTCTATTAGTCTCGATGCAACCAATGACCTTGTTTATGTGAACACATTAAGCACAACATTAATAGCTAATTTGACTACTTTGGATTCAGACAGGCTGCAATCAATCACCTGAACTCTCCTGACAGCGAATATGGTTGGATGGGATTAAGGAGAAAGGATAAAATGCCTGCTTGGGCCAAAACTCTAGGAAATTGGAAGACTGCTTGTGAGCCTGTGTAGCTGATGTAACTGTAGCACTTGGTGGAAGCCTGTTCTTCACTGGAAAGAAAAGCTGCAAAAGTGAGAAATGTGTAGTCTCATAGAGGTTTGTTCAGCCTTCTTCCTGCCTGTCAAATACTGGCATGCTGAACGAGACCACCATGATACAGAGGCATCTTTTAGAAGATGTTATTGGGATAAGTTCTAACCTATTCCAGTTTTTGGATGCCTTTTGAGCCCCAACAGGATTAATTTCAGGATGGCAAAGATGAATTATGAAGCAGATAAATAAAAATGGCAGACTGGCATAGCTGGACTGGAAAGTGCGGTCAAAATAGTTCTGTCACTGAAGATGTTATTTCCATTAAATGTTTTGAGATTTAATATTGATTTCAGTGAAATTACCCTTGAAAACAGATTTCCTCCAAACCTTTATTTTTATATATTTGTTTTGGAACTATTTTAGGAGGCAGAAAAATGAAACTCTAGCTTCAAACAGTTTTTATGTTTTGAAATTGGCCTTTTTTCACTGTATGAACACTTCTTAAAATATTATTGTTATTTGTATTCCAGTCATGCCTGTGCACTCTAGTTATGGGCTAAACGTCATTTTGCCAACCACAACGCAGACTGGGGGGGATCAGTTTCTGCCTGAAAATGCTTTGGGCGTGTATTTCTGACGGGCTGCATTGATTGCCAGTGCCTGTTTGAAGAAAAACCTTCTACAACATTCTCATTTTACAATATGTTGGCTGCCTTTTTGTTTAAGGAATTATAAATAAATCAGCAGATTTTCCACAAAAACACATATGCTTTCTTCCTGATGAGTACGATGACGCACCAAGAATCCTTGCAAGAGGCCTTGAGTCTCCTTCAAGTAGAGGATAGGGCTGAGGTTGAAATGGAAGTTTTAAATAACTCTCTTCTTTAAGAAAGATGCTGGTGGAGCCTTGTTAGCAGAAGAATTGCCATTTTCTGACTAATACTTTTTTTTGCCAGCATGGGAACAAAGAAAGAAAGGGGGAGGCAGAATAAAAGCCTGTGTGAGTGTACGTACAGAGGCTGCAGCTCTCTAGACTGGTAATGGTATCTGGAAAGGGTCCAGGCTGTTGTAAATATGAACTTTTGTCAATATTCCCCAAGCTTCTTTGGACTCTAGGGTGGGCTTTATTAGCTGAAGGTCACACCATTGTGCTGTCTCCCTCTCCTGAGACCTCTGATACCTTCCTGAAAGGACAGCCCATTATCCCTGGGCTTAGAAGCCAGCTTTCTCTTCAGTGGCACTGAAGCTGATAAGCTTAAGAGGCATATTTCATCCCCCCACTGCTGCTTTCAGGAAACAAACAGTGTTTATCATTCCTGATTAATTCCAGTTGAACAAAAAAATAAAATAGAAGGCATGTGTGAGTGCACACGTGCACAGAGACGCAGAGCTGAATTTTTTTTTTTTGAGGCTGTTCTTGTGTAAGGTCAACTCACTGCAGTGTCTGCAGCTCACAGCCAGCAGTGTCTGGAGCTGGCGCTTTGCTTTTCCTGGGTGCTGTGTCCACAGATGGATTTAGTAACATGAGAGGCTCCTGGGCTGCAGTCAGTGTGAGGAGAAGGGGGTGGAAAGGGAGACGGGGTAGCAGCAGCCTGAGCATCAAGGTTGGAATTGATTTGTGGCAATTAAGCATTAAGGTCTGCGAGAGCAGGACCACCTGCTGGGAGAGTGTCTTTCCATCACCTGGGGAAGATGAATGACCCCAGGAGAAAAAGGAGCAGGGATTTCGTACTCAGCTACCTGAAAATAATCGTAAACCCACCACATCTTGCTTCGGTATCTTGCAGCCCTGTTTATCACAGCTAAATCCCTTTGCTGGGAGTTGTATGCAAGAGAGTTGGAAGATAAAAATGCTCATTGCTGCTACTGCTTTGTTTTCTCCATTTCTGTCTTTGGCTCTGGCTTGACATTTGTTAGGAGGTGTCTTACTGACTTTCTTGTTAGTCTTCTCTCAGTAGCAGTGTGTTCCATAAATGGCTCTCAGGTTTTTAGGGTTATTTTTTTCCCCTTGTACTGAGATTCAAAGTGTGGAATTAATAACAATGAATAACACATGCAGCAAATAACATGTTGCCCCTCTGTACTCATGCAGTAAGCAAAGCATCCAGGTGGCATGTCCCAGTGGCCAGGTCATCCACCCGTGCTGTGTGCTCCTCTCCAGCGTGCCCTTGATGGGCAGGATCTCACCTGGCTGTGCATCTTGAGGTTTTCAAGTGGAAAATGGGAGTATTGGCACTGTCCACAGTCCTGTTTGTTTGGATGAGCGTGCAGCTGCAGCCCAAGTCAGGTCTTTTGGTCACAGCCCAAGTTGGGTCACAGATCATCTAATTAATTTATGTTGCATCAAATTTTTATTTCCCTTCCAGCATAGGCTGTGTTTAAACCAAATTCTTGGTACTGAGGATACAACCGGCTTCATTTCCTCTCTGCCAGGGCAGAGATGGAACAATATTAAAACACAATTTTGCAAAACTGTGTTTACTTTTTACCAGTGAGGACCATATTTAAAGATGGATTTTGGTATTATGGCTCTAGCGCTAATGTAAACAGGGTCTGATGGGAAAGGCTGTAAAATAATAGGGCTATTGGTCATGTTTGGAGGAAAAGAAATTTCTGTAATACATTTCAAACTGGAATAGCTCTGAAGGTTTGGCTGGCCAAACCCAACTGGCATTTCTGATTTAAAATTGCTGTAGTACGAGCACTGGGAAGGTGGGCCACTAGTAGCATTTTTTCAAAGGTACAGTACACAAGCCTGTGTGAATTGGGGCACTTACTTTTGTGGATTGGGTTAAACTTGTCATTCTTCACATTAAATAGACTACAGTTAAGCTTTAGATGGGAACCTCCTTAGTTATACCGCAGACTACTTTTTAAGGGCAAAGTAGATTTGAGGAAGATAATTATCTAGTAATCTTAGTGAAAGCTGCATATATGGTTCTTTCTCCAGATGGGTTAACATGGTGGAAAGATTTTTATCAGTCCAGTCGTGCACCACAGACTGCAGTAGCATATGTACTTGCTTGGACCCCGAGTTCAGTGATAAGTGAAATGTTAATATGTGCTTGGCAGAGCAAGCTCTTAATTTCCCTTAAAATGGAGGGGGCAGAAATGATCTCATTGGACAAGATGTCTTTGGGCAACTGCCCACTGTTAGGTATGTCCTAGACAGGGTTTATTTACTCAGTGTAGGCAGATTATTTCCCTTTCCCTCCCCGAATCTGGCCTGCCATAACTGTTAGCAAAAGAGCTTTCCACCTCCTGTATTGCAGGAAGCATTTGAGCTGTTGTTGAAATATGAAGCTCCCTTCCTTTATTAAAATTAAGAACCACTTTCTCACATGGCAAAGTGATAATAAAGACTGAAATTGGATCTATAACTTCATGAAAAGAAAAAGAATTTTCTTAAAGACAAATCATGCATGGTAATACCTTCATTGTTCTCTCGCTGTGTTCTTTGTATTGCTTAACTCCCTGCGAACAAAGAACCCATAACTGGAATTGTAAAAATAATCCAGGCATTTAAGTCAAAACTCAAAAGGCCCTTGGGAATCTCATGCAAAGGTGTGCCCTTGAAATGGTGGTTTATGAATTGTCTGAACAGGTTTGAACATCCTGGCCCTGAGGAAATCTATGGGAATTTTGCCGCTGACTTCAGCGGGGTCAGGATTCCACACTTGGCGCTTTGTACGCGCTGCCGGGCACTGAGCAGAGCCGTCTTTCAGCCTTTGAGAGAGTCTGACTCCCTCCTCACAGGCAGGCGGGAGATTTTCTACTCGGCTGCACTTGTGAATTCTAGTTAAGGGAATTGCTTTTGGTCCCTCCATCTTTGTCACTTACTTAAACAAACATGCAGACTGGAAACATGCACTTGCTCAAGCTTCAGCAGTGAGTGCCTCCTCGAGATCTCTTGTTACTGATCTAGAACTTAAACTGATTGGGAAAGTGGCTTTAAGATGAGGTTCAGTCGTGCTTAAATGAAACCAATTGGGCAGAGAGATGAGAAATTTTATTCGTACTTGCCATTCAGCTGTCTGAACCCAGCTAGTTTGAAGTACAAAGGTTCGGTGCCTGAGCACAGATCAGTAGGGAGGTTTTAAATTGAAGCAATGAGTATTTCTTCAGCAGTTTATTGCAAAATAATGGGGTTTTGAAAATACAGGTCTACCCAGGGTCAAAGTCACTGGGAAAGAAAGGTACTTAAATAAACAGTGAGGGAATTAGTCTGAAATTTGCCTGCAGTCTCAGATAACCAGGGCCCTTTGAAACCCACTGGAACATAGATTTAGCCCTGTTGAGGAGGAGACAGAGACACAAGACCTCTCCCAGCCCCTCCCACTTCAGTGACTCTGGTCAGATGTCTCATCCCTGCCAGGGTGTTTGAGCAAACCACTGGTTTGTCTGGCTCTGATTGTTGTGAACACGGGCATTATCTTCCTCTGTCGTGTCGCAGTCCAGGGGGAGGAGGAGGGAGTTACCAGAGTTGTAGTGAATTCTCCCATGTCCTCAGTCTTCCACATTCGTGGAGCAGTGGCCAGTGACATCATCTTATTTAAGAACTGCTGTTGATGGAATAAGCTCTGCATCTAATGAAAAACAAAACCCAAAGAAACCATATTCCCCAGAAACATGATCCAGGGCTCCAAGAAAACTGGCACATCTAAGTTACCTCATCCTAGTTCTCCATCAAGAGAATAAGTGAAGGAAAAATTACTAGAAAAAACTTTCTAAGCTTTTAGCAACAATATCCCACAGACTGCTGTTCTTCATCCAGAGTAACCCCACGAAGATCAACAACCTGGTTTATAGCAAGCTTGGTTTTAATTAATGTTAGTAGAAGTTAGGTCAAAACTGTGAGGTGTGTGTCACTCGTGTTACTATCAGTAGTTGGAAGGAGGCGTTGGAAAGCTGCATCCCAGATACATCACAAAAGGTTATTTAGGCTTCCCTGCCACTCGGGATTGCAGAAATATGGCAGTGGCTGAAAGACTGGCTGTAACTTTTCCATGTTTGGCTGTAATGGAACGTGCAAAAGCTTGAAAATTTCTTGAAGGTGCCTGGAGAGGCCTGGCCGTTGTGTCAGCAGGAGTATGCGTTGAAAGCTGTTTAAGAGAGGGGCAGGTCTTAGAATAGTTTGCAAAAAGTAACAATCACAGCCCAGTATGGACAATTAGAGAACATTAGAAGTAAATGGTTAATTTTTCCCAACTTTTCTTGCCCAAAAAAGAAGCTTGGTTGTTCCTCACTGTAGCTGTGTCTTGAGGGCGTTCCTTAATGAGCCGTCTCCTTCTGTCCAGTATGGAAAGAAAAACAAAAGAGTTAGAGACCTTCCTTTGTCTCCATGTGATTTTAATCTGGTTCATTCATTCCTAATCATCTTGAAGGATTATAAAAGCAAAACCTGTTAAATCTTGGTTCTTACTTCTTTTCTTTCTCTCCCAAACATCATCATTTGTTCTTTTATCATGTTGCATTTCTTTACCCATGAATCAGCTGCCTTTTTATTTTTCCTCTCTCTAACAAAAGTCGGGCGGGGAGGGAGGGGGCGATGGGAGCACTGCTTCCTTTGATTTGTTCGATGCACAAGTGTTCCTTGGCCTTTCATACCGAGGAGTGGATGCGGCTCTTGAACAAATTGGACCTACTTGTTTGCTGGCCTAGGCCATCTTGTTATCCAGCCAGCTGTGTTTTGATCTTGGAGGGCCATTTGAAGATTAAATTGAGACATCTTTTGTTACTATTAAGTGCAGTAATTAAATCAGCTCAGTGTTATTTAAGTGTGGAAAATGTCGCTTTGCTGGCCCATGGGTGTCTGAAGTTGCCATTAGACAGCTGTGTTGCTTCCAGTGCTAATGATGAAGAGGTAGGAGAAAAAGAGCCAAGTGCTCTCTAAATAATTTTCAACTCTTTTGGGTTATGCTGGCTCCCCTCCCCACCTTTTTGTGTGACGTTTCTCCTCCATCTCTCCTCAATTCATGAAGAACAAGGTTTTTGAGGGGGAACTCAAGCTTTGTCAGGTGAAGTGCTGGCAGCAAGTGCCCAGTCCTGAGCGGAGGGCTGGAACGGTGTGGGTGAAACATGCTGAGTTCCCTGGATGGGCAGCTGCTGCCCCAATCTCTGAGTTTGCAGTTGTTGGCTCTGTGAACAACAAAGAGGCTGACCTAGCAGGGTGGATCTAATAAATGAGCAAAGTTGACCACCTCCCCCCCCTTCCTCTGTGGTGGGAGGCTGCCAGTCAAGTCAAGCACGGCGAGTACATTTGTTCCCATGAGGGTCATTGTAATACAATTTGCTGGTGCAGGCTGGCCTGACTGTGAAGTGGTGGCACCTGGGAGATGTGAACTCTGGCTCAGGCCAGGGCTGGTATCGTTCAGAGGTCACCTGGGGCTTACTGGGGCAAGTCAGTTGCCCTTCCCCATCTCCCTTTGCCTGCTGCTTGCTGAGCAGATTGCTTTGAGAGAAGTGGCTGGAGGTGATGATTGGCAGCAGGGAGCGGAGCAGACAGACACTGGAAGAGAAAGTGAGATCCTCAGTGGGAAAGGCAGCTCTTTGGAGGTCGAGTATGTTTTAATGCTGGGTTAAGTTGCACAGCAGTATTGGCTCATTGCTGCTGGCAGCACTGATCACTTGAGCGTTGCCCTACCCTTCCCATCGTGCCCTTTAGAACCCTGTCTTACCTCCTGTGTGCAGCTGAACGTTCTCCTTGCTGCTCCCGCAATGAAATCCAGCAGCTCTCGCTCCTCGATAGGGGAGCAGCCGCCAGGCTCAGCCGCAGCCCGCTGCGCTGCCGTGTGCCCGCCGAGGCGGAGCGCGCTGCTCCCTCCCCAGCCCGCGCCTCAGCCTTCCTCCTCCTGAGCCGCCTCGTTAGCCTGTCCTCCCGGATGCACCCGGCTCTGGGCTCCCATCCCCAGTAATTGCCCAGCAACATCTATTTGCATTGCTTTCTACGCCGCCGTGTTTTATGGAGGGGGAAGTGTGTTTGCACTTCGCGAGTGTTTTTGAGCTGTGGCAAGGGCAGAAGAATGGCAGATGGGTGGGGATGAGAGAATCGGGAGCGTGATGAATCTGTTTTTCTTACCTTGTTTAAAATTGCCTGTTAAAATTCAGCAGCCGCACCTCCGATCAGCCTAATGGTGTCTGCCATGTTGCGAATACACAGTCATTAGTTGGTCCAATTCATGCATGCTGAGGTAGGAGGGTGATGTGAATGCAAAGGAGCTGGAGAGAATGGGAGCTGGGGGGGCAGGGGAAGGAGGGGGAGAAGCTTGGTAATACAGTGACAATGAAACATACGGTAGTCACACTGGAAAACTTTCTCCTTCATTAGCAGGGATCTGTTGAGTTTCTGCTCACATTAGGGTAATTAACACAAGTACAGATTGTTGAACATCTGTGCAGTTTAACTATATGGCCGGTTCCCAGGCTTTAAACAGGGCTGTGAGGAGCCAAATGCAAAGCAGTATGAAAAGCCCACACACTATTCATTTTACTGAAATTAGCATTTCTGGATGAAAGCTGATGTTGCACGTCGGCTATAAATTTTCTCTGGTCTGTTGCCAGGTTGGCTAATGATCTGAGGTTAGCGTTTGTTAAAAAATTTTTTAAATTTGTTACTTTTAATATTCTGGAGGGGAAGTTTCTTAAAAGGCAAAACAAAAAGCAAGCAAAACAAAGCATATGGGTATATTATATGTAATGTTCTTCTAATCTTTTTCCAGTGGAAGCTCAGGAAGGAATTGCTGGTTCAGCCTCTCTCAGAGGCTCTTGGCTCCATGAAACTACCAAGGGTTTTTTAGTATTTCTGACCAAACTGCAGTTTTAATTTTCTAGCCTTGTAAATGCCTGGGAGGCTCCGCTTACGGTGTGTTGTAGATATGAGCTGTGAAAATAAAATGCAGAATTCCGTCTGCAGGATGGCGACTACACAGGTATTGCTTCTCCACACATCACCGTATTTATGGAGAACCTTCTGCAGCGGTTATCCCAGAGGAGCATTGTGTTGCTCTGGCATCTTGAAGCTTCCTCCTTGTTCCTTTTGACCTTGCCCAGCTGAGAGCACAAATTTTTTCCACAGGTGGAATTAAGTGTTCAAGGCCAGGCTGGATGGGGCTTTGAACAACGTGGTCTAGTGGAAGATGTCCCTGCCCATGGCAAAAGGATTGGAGCTAAATGAGTTTTCAATCCCCTTGCAACCCAAACCATTCTGTGTTTCTCTGAGCTGCTGTGAGGTGGACAGCCCTTAGAGCTGGGACAACAATTAGTGCACCATGTGTGCTGGAAAATTTTGTCTCAATGGAGAAGACTTTCATGTGTGGAGATAAAAAGCCTACCGATGTGCATAGAAAGAATAATCCTCATTAACACTATTTTGTCCCTGCTGTTTTCACTAAGTAAAAAAATTTTGTTCATAGTGGAGTTTTTTTTAATGTAATCTCTGTGGGCTGATGTGAACAGAGCTGACCTTTGAAACCCTATTTAAATTTTAAAAGGTTTGTATATTTTTTTGTTTGATTGGGAAAGGAAGGGGCTTGGTGTCTTGGAGGAAGTGTTATTCTTGCCAAGAGTGAGTGACTTGATCCTGCGTTCACCCTCAGCTCCTGCTCTGTAATGGCTTATGCTCCAGCCCAGAATTTAGTTTGGCATCACTTCAAATTGTTGGTGAAATTGTTGCTGTTGCACTCACCACCTCCTCAAAAGTCTGCTGACAAACATCAGAACTGTCAGAGCTTCATATTCTTTGTGACTAAAAAACCTTCTGGGACCAAAATGCAGTCTTCAGATTCAGTCCTGCAAATGTCTCAACCTCAGGAGCACAGTCACCCTCGTCCCTGTAATTCAGCCCCGTAAATGGTTTGTCATTGAAGGATCTGTTCCTGGCGTGAAGGTGTCCACACAAGATAGACTTGCTGAATCATACAAAACTCTGCAAGTTCAGTTAAATACGTGGTTTATTTTTGAAGCACTCATTTAGTTAATCTAGTCCAAAATGAAATTTAGTCTGGCCTACTTATTTTTGTAAGTTTTTCAGATAATTATGTGTATATGCACAGAGGTACACACTAGTTTAGTTAGGAGAAGAAAAACTGGGTGAAATGTTTTAGCTACATTAGACTTCTTAGCTTTTCCATAAAGGATATCAGAAGGTGGCATGTTGCTTGGTCACAAGGGACACACAGAACTCGAACAGCATCGGTTACAAGAGGATGACAGAGGGCATTGGCCCTTTAAAAGCAGGGTTGCAGTGAACTGAGCATTGAGATTTCCTCTATGGTGGTCTTGCCAAAAAGATCCTGACTCCTTGGTTAAGAAGTACTTGTTTTAAGACTAAATTGGGGGGAAAAAAGTATCCTTATGCTTACTGTTTGGGTTTTTTTTTTCTCCTGGACTCATTACTGGGGTTACTTTGAGTACTGGCAGAATTGTGTGACTGAAGTTGATGAGGATTTTCAATTTTAACCATGGTTAACATCTGTGCTCCCTAGATTTGTACCCTCTCTATCTCTGCTTGGATTTTATGTGGTCTCATTCAAGGAAAACCCAGCTCTATGCAACAGAGTCATGCTCA
Organism: Oreocharis arfaki; assembly: GCA_013398015.1. NCBI lineage: Eukaryota > Metazoa > Chordata > Aves > Passeriformes > Paramythiidae > Oreocharis > Oreocharis arfaki. Next base: position 81,668 of record VZRR01005151.1, on the reverse strand, counting down.
GAAAAAAAACCAACAGTATTTCTGTTAAAATGAACAGACAGACCTGGATTATTTTCACTATTAAGCAAACCAAATTCACCTATTTGGGTATGTGGAACCAACCATGAAATTAAAGGGCTTTTGTATCTGCAGATACACAGCCAAAATTAAACAAAATTTTTCTTTATTAATGCCTCGTTCCAGTTCAGCCCTGCTTTTTGAGAGTATTTCCTACAAACTGGACTTAAAATGCCAGAAAATGACAACACATCCAGAGAAGTGGTTTCATGATCTTGGTAGATAGGAAGACTGCAGCTGGTGAAACGTGTCTGTCAACCTTCAGTTATGTGGCTGTATCTGAGAATGTACATGTGATGATTTTTCTAGCAGAATTTTCCAGTGTGTACTGGAATGGACTGAGAATTTGAGGACATCATTTTGAAGGCCTCCCAAAGTTTCCTTGGAGTTTTCACTTCATGTGTCACTAAGCCAGCTTCTGTGAAGCAGCAAGTTCTCTTGTTCTCCTGCTTTGAGCAGGCAGATGTATTTATTTAAATACCTAAAATAAGCTCAAGAGAGCTTGACACTGTTGTTTGGGTGGGCTGCACATCCTCAGCCACCTCTCAGACCTTTATCAGACTCCAAATTGAGTGTGTCTTGCTAACTGTGCAGTTGTGTGGTTGGAATTATCTCCATTGTGTAGATGGGAACACTGAAGCAGATTGGAAATTACTTGCCCCGGGCCATCTAATGCTGACAATAGACCACACAGTCCCTCGGCCTCTTTCTGTGCCAAAACCATTCTCTTGTGTCTGCATATGGAAAAAACAGAGTAGATCGAGCGGAGAGTGGTATTTGTTGTGATAACAATGTGCGTTGGGTCCCAGAAGGCCATGGGACAGTGATGGATACATCTCTGTGAAATTAAAATCACCCTGAGATGCTCAGGAGGAAGGGCTGGAGTGGTCTTTGGGCAGGGGAGCAGGCAGGGAGGTGCAGCCGCAGCGGCTCCGGCAGCTCCTGCGCCAGCAGCACATTTGCATTCTCCTGTCAGGGAGCTGGAAGCTGCCACCGAGCAGTTTATACTCAGCCTGTGCTGGCCTTGAATTATGCATGACCAATTTATCATGCCCCCAGCTGAAAAACTAATTGTGTCCCTGGGATATATTTACTAGAAATTGTAGTTTGCTGTGCTGGGGTCCCCGGAGTGTCCGGCAGAGCAAACGACTGGGAAGTCGGAGCATGTTCAGAACAGGACTCCTAGCTCCACTGGAGCCCCGGTGCTGTTGATAGATTTTTCACTTCGATTGCCTTTCCAAGGGCTTTCCCCCTCCTCCCTATTTTTTTACACTGCATTACACTTAATCGGGCTGCAGGAGTCCTTCCAGTAGTCTCCAGTATTAAAAAGCACATGATGTGCCTGAAAAAAGGCAGTTTATTCAGGAAATGCCAACCAGATTGGAGGAAGGGGGGTGGTTTCTTCTGTGTGTGGTTTTTCTCTTCTTTATTTTTTTTTTTTTTTTTTCTAGCACAGCGTGGCTTCATGTAATGTCTCCAATTACCGTGAACGTCCCCTCCTTCTCCAGGTCTAGAGTGATGAGATTCCCTAATTACTGTCATTTGAGCAAGAGGTTGAGGAGGAGAGGTTTTCCTTTCTTCATACAAAGCTTGTGGGGTGGGCTGAAGCCTGCAAACTCTGTTACCACCGGGTCTGTCGAAGGAACATAGAACGTCCCAAACGGAGTTTCTCAGTGATGAAATGACAACTGCCAAACCTGTATGAGGCTGTAAACACTCTCGTAAGGTAGTGCTAAGCCATAAAGATCATCAGTGGGGGCGAGGTTTGAAAGGGAAGGAGGCAAATTCACTGGTAAGTTAATCACCAAGTTCAGTCTGTCCTCCCCCACTTGTCACAGAAGGAGGATGTCAAGAAGTTAATCACAATGAAGGAGTCAACAGTAACAAGACTCAGAGGCAGAAGAGCCCTCTGGAATCTCTTGTTCCCTTTCTGCTCTCCTCCTTGTCTGATCTCGTACAGCTCCGCCTGACGCCGTTCGCAGTGAGGAGCCACATCTCCAAGGTCATGAGGAGCTGTGCCAGCTCTGTCTGCATGGCTTCACTGCTGGCACCACAGGCACAGAAATCAGAAGGCCTGCTCTTCTGAGAGGCTGGGAGAGCACAAGCCAGGGCTTAGGAGAGAGGGATTGCTTCTCCTCCACAATGGGCAGGAGCCTTTCTTCTGACAGTGCTGAAATGAGCTGTACGCTCCGTGGCCAGGCTGGGCTCTCCCACTGCTTTGATGGATTCAGTGCATGTCCTGTTGGGAACAGACCTGCAGGGAGTGTGAACTGGGCTGGAAGAAAGGTGCTGGCAGAGGTGCTTTCCTAAATAAATTTAAGATCTATGGAGTAGTTCGTGCAAACTTTTTGTAGCAAGTGTGTTGCATGGGAAGTTGGAAGAAGTGAAGGTGGTTTTACGTAGTTTCTGAATGTCACAGAGCTGGATCAGGTTTTAGACATTCAAAAGCTCTCTACAGCTTACCTCTTTGTAGTTCCCCAAATTTGTATTCATCATCAGTTCCCCAGAAAGATCTGGTGAAAAGATTTGTTCAGGTCTTGCTGTGGAAAAAGTAGAGCAGATCTGCCGTGTAATGAAACCATGCTCCTCTTCGCTGAAATATGTGATACAACCAGCATAAAAGTGGATCTGAAGCTTGTAAGATCATTTCAGAGGGAAGGCATAAACAGGTTTGTCCTCATATGCTGCCAGCCAAAGCAAAACCACTACAGAGTTCAAGGTTGGCATGAACTGCCGAATCAGGACTGCCCATAGTGTATCTCCTCAAACTCAGGTGAATGAGAAATAGTCATGAGTTGAGAGATAATGTCCTTGCAGATCCAGCACTGTAAGGTTGTCTTGCTCCCTTGAAGCTGCTGATGTCCAAAGAACAGTGGGCTGGTCATGGATCTCAGTGGTTCAATGGGTCCGTGCAGAGAAACCAAGGAAATTCTTAAGCTGAGCTTAAGTACAGTGTTTGTTGCAGTCCATTTTTCTGGAGGATGTTGTAGCACTAATGAAATTACTGTGGTTTTTGAACAATGGGGAGAGCACAAGACAGACAGACTGGGGCTAGGATGGAGACCACTTTCATGTAGCAGCATTTGTACTGGTATGGAAAGGGTGGGGTAGTAGACAATGCGAATCACAGCATCTTTTGTTAGATTTTTTTAGCAGCAGCAACTCAGTGTCTGGATGCTTTTGCCCTTTCATCATTCAGAATGAAACACATTAGCGAATCCAGGTTATGTTCCTTTTGCTGGTGGTTCCTATTAGCTCGTTAATGATCTCGCTACGTTTTAAGTGCCTACAAATGTGAGTTCACGGATAACTTGAGTTCAGGGCAGCCGTCCTTGGCAGAGTGTCGTGATTTTTCCTGTGAAAATCTTCCATGTTTTGTTCTGTTCCAGCCGCTGTTAACTTAGAATTATAAATGGAGAGAAAAAACCACTGTCACTGTGTTGCCTTATGGATATTGCCCTTCCTTGAACCTGCCTCCTATGCTCTTTCCAAGGGAGCATCTCTGGCAATTGACAGTTTCTGAGTGGCTCTACTGCTTTTTCTTCCTCAGTTTTATTATTCAAGCACTTCTGGCTGTGCTGCTTTTTGTCAGTCTGTTGCTGTGCTGTGTTCAGGTTGCCTGAGCTGTTTGGTTTTCCCCGTTTGCTTTGCTGCTGCTGTGGCTGCAGAGGGACAAGAAGCTGCAGCATTGCTGGGGAGGGTCATGTGCAGAGGAACCCACAAACAAGCAATGGCAGCAGCTCAGAAGACACAAAAAGGTGGTGAAATTGGGGTAAAATAGAAGTCAGCAACTTGTTTTATAACGGGCTACATGACACAGACTGACGCTCCCCTCACTCTCTTACGTTTTTCTCACCCAAAGATCCTGTTCTCCATCCTTTTCTTCCTCCTCCTCTTTCCTTCCTGTAGCTAGGATACACTGCAGTGACAATTTTCATTTAGTCCTGTGCCTAAAGTTATGTAAATAGAGAAAAGCAAGTTGTGATCAGCAAAGAGAGATGTGATTTTAAGAAGGGGATTTTTTTTTTATTGATGATGAAGTGTTGAGGGGAATTACGCTAACATCAGCTACAACTTAAACATAGTACTTGCTACCACAGTTTCAAGTCAGTGTGAACTTAGTCAGCTAAAACACCGTTCCAGCTTGGCAGTTTCTGGGGGGGGCTGGATGGAACCCCGTGTTCTGAGCATTTTTTAAGTGTCACCATGTTTCTCCCAGTCAGGAATGAGAACTAACAAAAATAGACGGAGGAAAGGGGGCAATGCCTTTTTCTCATCATACAACCGTAGAAGCATCTCTGGAGACGTGCGCACACACAGTGCCACATCCACATCCTTGGCTTAGGAAGCTGTGGAGGAATTCTGAGGCGGGGTGGGGGGAGAGCGGGAGCCTAAACCTTGCCGCTCTGAGAAATCCTGAAAATGTCCATCAGAAACGCAGCGAGTATTCGGAGGCTGCTGGAAGCGTTCCAGTATCGGAGTCTTTGTCTCCATCCATCAGAGGCACTGCAATCTTTGTGCCCCCAGCTTCAAACAAGGGCTTCACGCTGTCCTTGCAATCTGCCTTTATGCAGCGGAGTGTGGAGGCTTCTAATTACGAGGCCGAGCGGCGCGGCGGGTGGGGAGCCGTGCTGCGCCCCACAGCCGCGCACCTGATTATCCGTTGCCGAGGTCGTTAGAAGGGTTACTCCTGAGTTTAAGCCTGCTCCGCAAGACCCCTAATTATATGCTGCTCTGCAAGTTGCATTAAAAAGAAATTGTTGAAAAGACAAAGGACAGAATAACATTTCCTCCCTCGTCTTCCCCTCTCTTCCCCCCCTTCCCCCCCCCGCGGCACACACAGACACACTCCCCCACCTCTCCCTGCTGGGCCCAGAGCTACTTCTCACGCTTGAGTTGGTGCAAGCTCTGATAAAGCCATTGAAAGATGCAGCAGGGAGACAGAGCGCTCCCAGGGACAGAGGGAAGCAGAAGAGGAAGCCGAAGTAAAATGACCCCCTCCCAGGTAGATACAGCCAGGCGCTGCTTGCTGAAGGAGTTGTCCCACAGAGCAGAATTAGAGAAGAGATTAACCGTCCTTTATTGTTTTGTTTCACTTCCTAGGGAGCAATGTAATGTGGTTTCTTCCATCGTGAAAAACCTGCTTCATCTGGAGCTCCGGGAAGCCTGAATCACTATAGATAAGACATTCAAAGTGCAGTATCCCTTGCACATGCTGCCAGTTCTCATTTTAATCTCCCCAGACATCAAAAAAATTAAAATGTGAAATTCTGAGCTATGCAGTTGAGTGACGTGAAGTCTGCATTCGCTGCAATGCAATTTCCAAATCTGGGACGTGCACACATGTGTCCATTCCTGTCAGAGATAACGGGTTCATGTGTGCTTTCCGTGAGCCCATGAAGTGTACCACTAGCAGAGATAGAGAATTGAATGGGTTCTTCATTACCGCATGTCTGGACTACTAATGAAACTAAACCAAGGTTGATAACAATAGCACTAAATATTTCCAGCACTTCCTGGTGCAATGGTAACATTTTCAGTTTATGGTGGAGATTATTACAGGGCTATCTGCAGTACCAAGGGCAGTGTTTTTTTCAAGATTGTTATTTCAAGGGTGGGCGTTTTTATTACTCTCTACGTTCTAGTCGTACCTGAAAGCCTGAGTGGCAGAGCAGGATTTCACCACTCTAGGTTCTGTACAAACACGGTGGGGAAAAAAGGATTCTGTGCTGCAGATCGGGGGGTTTTGAGACGTGGCTATGAAATTTTTTCATTGCTTTTGTAGCTGTAGAGAAATTCATACTTGAACAGGAATTTCGAAGTTGAAATGTCAAAGTTTGAGTCACTTCTGCACTGGAGTACCTTGCTGACTCTATCATGTTATGCTGTGCTGTAATCTGTGAGCTTTAAACCTTGCTTGGTCTCTTGGATATCTCAGTATCAGTGCTCCATTGTATGCTCCTTGTTCCTTACTAGTTTGGCTTCATTCCATTCTGGATTCATTGCCCACCAAAGGCACTAGCAGCAGGGAAACTTCTGCCCCTCCTGTCTCATAAGGTTTTTATTTTTTTCCCCACCCATGTTCTCATGTATTCAGTTTGTCTGTGTAGTGAGGAAGGTCCCTGCAGCAGTCTCAGGGGCTCTGGTTCGCATGACTGAAGAGAGCAGCGGTGCAGCCACCCCGGCAGCCCATCATTCTCGTGCATTTGTTGGCTTTCCCTCCAAAGCTCAGGCACCAGGGAAGGGTTGAATGCACTTCTCGTGGTCACCTTGTGCTCACCCCCATTGCTCCCTCCAAGGCAAGATCCCAAACCGTTGAAGGATCACTTCCTCGTGTTTGTGTTTAATGCGAACTCACGAGCCTCTCTCTGTGTACAATGTGAAATAATCCCAAACCTTGAATCTGATAACCCCAATTTTTTTCTGTGCATCAACTTGATAAACCCCTTTTGCGCTCTCGTTTCTTGCTTTTCACCGCTGCCTCTTGAAACATGTCTTAGGTGTGGTTACTGTGGGGCATTGTTCCTGGCTACCTACCCAACAGCAGGATGAAGATGGCCCTTACCTACCTGCAGTTTTATATGGCTTTTATGTTTTGGCAGGATGGCACAACAAAGATAACAGCTCCCTAAAGCTACTCTAGAGAGCAAAATCTTTGTTTCAAACTGTATTTGGAGATCCTCCAGTCATGCCTCATATTTTCAAGAGATCTGTGCCTTAAGATAGTTCAAAATCTCTTTGATTTAAAAATGTCGTCTTGTTTGAGCTGGAGCTGTAACCTCGTCTTCAGGCCAGGTGCAGGAGTGCTGGTACCTGTTTAGTAGCTGTGGTACTTTCCTTGTCCTACACAGTCTTCAGTGAGTCTCTTGTTGGCTTTTTGGTTTTTGTTCTGTGATATCTCCCTGCTTTAAAAGGTGCGAAGAGCGATTACAGTGTTTTCATGCATGGTTTGTCATTTCTTCAACCCCAAAGTCCCCAGAGTCTTCAAGTTGAGTCATTTTTCTGCTGCCAGAGTTGTGCAAGAGGTTTGCCTCAGGAGACAGCAGAGAGTCTTGAGGCTTCAGCCATGCATTGTTGAACAGTCTCCAGAGTAAGTGTCAGTTTGAAGTAAAAGAACTGGAAATCTAGAAGCAGGGAAGATAAAAGTGAGTTTGATCATAGTGCTTTCCGAACACCTGGACACAGGCAGTGTAATGAAGCAGGCAACACGTTCAGCCATAGGTCACTTAGCCCATGTTTGACACCGTAACCCCTTTCACTGCACCCATAAACACAGGCATGAGCCACTGCTGCTGTTGGAACACAGCAGTGACTCTGACTTCCTTCTGCCAGGAGGGGTAGAAGGAACATGGTACTGAAATCTTCTCGCCTGAGTCACAACACTTTTAATGTGATCATTTTCGTTGTCTCGGAATCAAAAGTGCCTAAATTCTTACCTGTCATCTCAGAAGTCTGGATCTGGTTTGGAGGCCAACTAGGTATGAACTCAGATAAGCCAGATATGGCTCAGTCCCTCTAGACTGGGAAACAATAGCTTAGTATTTTTTATATTTTACCATGCTTTTCTTTCCATTTTGTGGAGATGGTTTTGGGAAACAGATAAGCACTTGCTGAGATCAGGTATATGTTTGTACTAGTGGAGATGAACAAAGAGCACTTTGATAGAGCTGTATTTCTTTATTAATTGCTTCCCTGTTATAAAGACTAGATCTCCTGGCTGTAGCCCAGGTAGGTGTGAAATATCCGCCACAAAATGCTGCAGTAGCAGTGCAAAAGAAGTGCACTTGGGTTTATATGAGACAGTGATGAAATGGGCCCATGAAAACGCGTGTGCAGAGCTGATGCAAGATCTGGCCCTACAGCTGGTGTTGACACGTGGTAACCTCGCACACCAGAAGGATTTGCTGCCATGGATCATGACTGCAATTCCACCCTGCACTCCTTCATTTCAGCACAGAAGAACGGAATACTTCACAGTGGCTTCTGCAGATTTATGTTAGGATGTGTTTGTGGCAATTGTCTGCGTCCACCTCAGTTTGTGGTGTGGTGAAGTGTATTGAAAGAACCTGGTCTGCAAGGACTTGGAGAGATCAGGGAGCAAGGGAAGGGATATAAGTGAGACAGTGAATGCTGGCAATTATCTGAATTTCAGTGAAGTGTCTTAGCTGGGACTTCCTGAACAGTTGTGAATTTTTTTATTTGAAAAACTCAAGAAAAATCTCTTCCACTCTTGTACAGCTAAAGAAAATGTTTATATTTGAAATAAAGGATGAGCAGGTAGAAGAAAGTGACTTCTTTAGTGCCAGCCCCGAGCCTTACTTTAATTGAAAGTGTAAAGTCATAGAGTTAGTGGTCATGATTTAGAGTCAAAAGGTTACAGGGTAAAAAAGAAGTGAAAAAAAATAAAGTTCCTTATTTGTGCCTTCTTAGTACTTGAGCTTTTTGTCTGGCCGGCTGCCACAGCCTTAGGACTGCAACCAGCCCTGTGTATGGAAAGTTTTCTTTCCTAACATTTCATCAGTTGATCTCTCAATTTATCCCTCACACTCTCCAGGGCTGATACTAGGCAAGTATGTTTTTAAAATGCTGTCAGTAGCCACTGCTCTCACCTTGTCTTCACCAGCACTTGTGCTGTGGCTACAGCTGGTGGAGCTGGATGAGCAGAAGAAAAGCTGGTATGGATCAGTTCAGCAGAGGTTTATGCCACTGGTGTGCCACAAGAGCACCATATTAAATCTGAACCTTGCAAAGATGTCTGAAAACCAGCAGAGCGGGTGGCTGGAAGATTAACTCTGCACGGGGACACTTTGGAGAGCAGAGAGCCACAATAGCAGTTTCAGTGCCAGCTTTGTCCCAGCTGCCAGAAGGGACTTTGTCAGGGGAGTCCTTTACCATGGCAGTGCTCCCCCAGCTGCTGGAACAATTGCTCAAGACCACTGGCAGTCAGCATGATTAAAGCAGCCTTCAGGCAGCTTTATTTTACATGGGCAGCTATCCAGGTCCAAGGGTTGGCTCAGCCTGGAGGGATGGAGAAGGAAGTTTGCCATGTTGTACCCGTCCACATTTCTTCATCTATGTTTAAGGGTCAGGCCTGGCTTTGGGGTTGATCTGTACTCACCCCATGTTGCAGTCCATTAAATGCTCCCACTACCTCAGGGTATTGACTGATCTGACAGGATAGAGGGTTTTTTTCTTTGTACATAAAGGTGCCATTTAATTGAATTAATTACTTAATTTATTGCTAGATGAGCTGGGATTTTAGCTGTATGAATTGATAATACAAACCAGGAGCACCCTTAAAACTTAAACCCCTTTCCTTTCTCTCAAACTGGGTTGCAGCTGTTAGATCCCATTTACAAACCATAAGTGATGTGACTGCTGATAGCAGTTACCAGTTCCGTGTCGGGATTGAACTGCAGGAACCAGACAAGGCTGCTTGCTCATGCTTCAGTTTCTTCCTCAGGCAAGGTAGAGCCTTCCCTTTGCCTTTGTATTTTGTAAAATGGGAGCTAAGGGGTATGTTTACCAAAACGGATTTTTGTCCCAATGGGAATAGCCCTCTTTTGCTTCCCTCTGCTTTTTATATGTGAGTATGTAAATATATGTAAATGTATACAGGGGCTTGGAGTTACCCTCTTCGTCTCCCCCTCCCATGTATAATGTATGTGTTAAACACGTAATCATTAATCAACTTTGTGGGGAGTGGAGACAAGAAGGGCTCTTTGATGATAGATGTATACTTGTGACTGTGCTTGTATGCGTGTTTATTAGGCAGCACAGTGCTATCAAAAGAAACTCCAGGTCCCCAAGGATAAGAAACAGCATAGGGAACAAATGAAGAGGAAAAAAAAAATCCAATCCCTCTTACTGTAAAACCCTCTGTCTTCTACCATCTGTCTCCTTTTTTGGAGTGAAATAAATTGGGGAGAGAGCTTTGAATAAGGTGCTTATTTGTAATGCACTGAAACACTCGTGTAGAGCAGAAGCAAAGTTATGGTTAACGTTGCCTCTGATGGCTGGGAGTGTTGGAGGCAGGATGACATTATTTCTTTTGTCTGTACATGCTGGAAGTGGTTTAGAGAAAAAAAGCCTTCGGGATATCATGCACAAGCACAACTATTCCTGAGGTTTTAATATCATGTTTGATGTTATGGAAGGCACAAATTAAAGGTGGCCATTGCCCTGAAGTGTTCATAATAAAGACAACAAAACCCACAGTGGTTCTTTGTGAGTACCCAGCTCAGAACATGCTTCAGGCTGCTCTGTGTTGCTGGAGGAGGACTTGGGGCTCTGAAATTACGTGTCTGGAGATTAAGGGAGAGGAATAGGGATTGCCTTCTTTGTGTTACTTGCATACAGCAGTAAGTCGTGGGACCTGAAAGCTTTGGACTGGATGCAGAAAACCAAACATTTCCTTGGTTGTGCTTGAGGGGAGCTTAGTCTGGTAGAATTGTGCTTATGGTCTTGCACAAAACTGTGTTGTCCAAAATGGTAAAGTTGGAACAGACATGTTGTGGGGGGAGAAATTAAAAATCCAAAGTATTTAGGTGCCTTAGATTATTTTTTGCTGCTCTTATTTAGCTTGTGCTTGTAAGTGCCTATTTTGAGAAATACCTAGTCAAATAGATATTTTAAATGAGCTTTTAAAGTGTCTTTGGCTCACTGGGTGTAGAACTGCTGCACCTTTTGCTTTGTGTTCTTGCAGAGCTAGGCAGGAGACACCAAGGTCTGATTGGAAGCGCTGAAGTGCGTAGGAAACAGCAGTCCCAGCCCCATCAGCCATCTGCTCCGAGTCCAGGAGCCGGCACCAGCCAGGGCACAGGGGAGGGGCTTGCAAGTGTGTTTGTGGGGAGCAGCAGCAATGAGACCAGGAGGCAAATGGGAAAGAAAAATTCCATTTTCTGCAGTCTGCTCAATGTAGAGAAGCTGATGGATTGGCTGCAGCATGCCAGATTTGTCAAGGTGTATCTGGTACTGTTTTAGGAAAGGGAAAAATAAAATCCCAGGAAGGTTATACTCAACAACAGGTACATATATTTGCTTTGCACTAACCTAGGCTGTATTTATGATAACATAGCCTTGTCCACTCTGGCTATTTTTCTTTATTTTCTGTTTATTTCCTCCTTCAATTTGCCAGAGTCAGCACTTTCAAATTGTTTTACAGATAAGCTGAAAGCCACAGAAATTCAGTATTTTCCTAAACTGTTGGCTGTTCAGATCTACATTTTTGTTTTTGGAGATCTTTCCACCATTTTATTTTTCACAGAAGGAATAAACAAGGAGTTGGTTTAGGAAAGTGCTTCAGCTGTAGTGAGATTAAGCACATACATGGAACTAAGCATTTGATCAAGTGCTTTTCTGAATGTACTTTCTAGAAAATTGATGTCCCTTCCACTGCTCTCGCTAATCTAGTCGGGAGATGCTGAGGTCTGATCAGAGCCTTTTGTGCATTTTCAAGATAGTGTCTCTGGAGGATCATTACACACATCCCTCTGCAGAGACTACAAGGAGATTGTCACCAGGAAAGTGTTAGTCACTGTGTATTAACATGCAGGATTATTCTGCCTCTTTCTTCACTGTAAGCTTTTCATCTCCTTACTAAGCAGGCACAGTCATGTCTGGGCTAAAATCACAAAGGTTTCTTACAATGCTCCATTTGTTCTTCCAGTTCAGAAATAAACTCCAGTGAAATGAGCTGTTAGCTGTTGTGGGACTTTGGAAGAGAGGCAGGGAAAGGGCAGTGCTTCAGCCACTCCTGCCACGAAGAGTCCGAAGGGAGGTGAGCCAGGACCAAGCCACAGGAGCCCAGCACTCAGCTCCTGGAGGTACAGTTGTCTGGAGGGGTAAATGACCTGACAGCTGAATAGAGTTGTTGGTGCCTTGGCCAACGAGCAGATGGTCAGCCAAAGAAAGGTCGAGTACAGCTTGCTCTCCTGTTCCTTCCAAAAGCATCTTCCGTGCAAAGCTGGTGGTTGAGCACACACCAGTGATGTTCCTCCTCCACCTTGACAGCTTTCCTGCCCAGAGCCGTGGCCACACCTGTGGCAACAAGGAGCAAGCCATGTCTGTGAGTGTGCTGGAAACTCTCCAGCTGGTGGCTGAGCATGGCAGTCATTAGTCAGTGACTGAAAAAACATTTCCCCCTCAGACATCACCATGAAAGGAGAAGAGCAGAGCCAGATCAGTGGTGCTTTGCATACTCACAGGTCCATGAACAAACACAGTAGAGAGTTTTAGAACACAAAACAGACAGACGTCTATCCTTCGCCGCAGGCAAAGGAAACTTTATGGGTGAAATTGTACTGGTATATACGGAAAATTAACCTAGTAATTGCCCTGCAATTATGCCTCATCAAAGCAAGTGCTGTTAGATGGCGTGTCCTGCTACACCACCTTCCCAGTACGAGTCATGTATCTACACTTACAGCCTTCCATCCTTCTTGAGAACCGCCAGACTCCAAATGGAGCAGAACCATGTTTTTTCGGAAATAGTTGGTTACTGGTACAAGCCACTTACTGGAGATGTTTCTTATCGTTTGTGTGCGAGGAAATGGCCTGTTTTTGTGGTCAGCAGTTGGCATGGTATGCATTTGACTGCTTTAATAGTTTTTGCAACCCCACCCAAATACTCGCTGTAGTACAAAAGAAGTAAATTTGGAAGAGCTGCTTGGGTGTAGCTGATCACATATTCACCCTATTAGCTTCAGCTGGCCTGCAGAGTTCGTGTACCCAGAACACTGAGAACACAGAGCTTTCTGAAATAAAACTAGCTGTTCCCTGTGTCAGATCAGTTCATGTCTATACAGATGGTTTCTCAACTGGAATTGCCAGTAACATCATTGGCAAAGGCTCTGAATGACATTTTTTGTCCATTTAGGTTTGGGGGATTTTTTTTTTTGTTTTGTCTCTCTGATTGTATTCATAAAGGAAAAACTGCAAAGAAAAGAGCCAAAGGAAAGTCAAGAGGCATTGTACAAGAAGGAAAAGATTATAGCAGGGAGGCATAATGTATTGGAAGTGAAAGACTGTTCCCATCTATTGGGGATTTTCTCAAGAATGTGAATGTACACGTCTACTAGAAGAATGGGAAAAGAAGGGCTGACACTTTGTGGGGTTCAGACAAAAGAATATAGATCCTTTTCCCTTCGCATCAAGTGGTCCATGGAAATTAAATTGTCCTCTCAGTGCAGGGGGGAGTTCCTGTCCAGAATGGATCACAGCATGGTGGTGACTGTAAAGAGGTTTTCTCTTCTGCTACCCTGCTCCACGGGGCATTTGCTTGAAGAGCATAATTAGGATGTGCATCTGGAAAAACACACTACCAGCCACAGATACAGTAACCCACTGGAACTCAAGTGTATTTTAGTCTGCTGCAGATGATAGAAAAACTGAGATGAGCACCAGCTAAACTTGATTCCCGTGAACTTTCTCTCATAATTTCTTCGCATACTTTGGCTTTTTCACATACAGACCTCCTTCTGTAATGGAGAAAGTTGGGTTATTTAAATGCCATGAAAGAAGTTTGATTTAAGAGGAAATTTGAAAAAGAGAAGGAAGGCCTGGTTGGTGACGCCAGGAAAGCTTTTCATGCTTTGGACAGAGGGCACAAAGAGCCTGGGTAACTCTGTTGGCCCAGGGTTTATAGTGTGGCTGTTGGTGCCACAGCTGGTTTCTCAGAGCTGGGAGGTGCTGAAGGGAGTTTGTTGTTGGCCAGGTTAGTCTTAGATTGCAGGGGAGTGGCGAGATGGAGGAACTGAGAGTCTTTTAGGATTTTTGGAGACAAGGATGAGAAGATTGTTTGTGAAAGCAACTGGAATGGGGCATGGAAAAATCCAGGAAGGCTGTTTTACCCACGGGTGAAACTCTCTCTTTGGTTTGGACTATAGCCAGTGGCACAGAGTAACAGAAACTTTTGAATTCATGCATCTGCTGCTTGGCCAGTCCTCGCTGGAGGCTCAAATGGAGCTGCCTATTCTGGAACCATTTTAGCTCGAATCAGCTCCCAGAAGACGGTTGTTAATAACTCATGTCTCACCAGCCCTCTCCTCCTCCACTCCACTCCCTAAAAACTGGGCCGAGAGGCTGTGCAGGAATTCGGGCTCTCCCGGGCAGGCCAGCAGCAAGGTGACAGGCTGAGGTCATCTGCTAAAGCCATCGCCGTCCTGCAGAGCAGCCACAGTTCAGAGCACGGCCGTGTTCGGCACTGGGCTCACTCTCTGTCTATGCTAATGCTTTAAACAGGGCTGTGCATTCGGCAGTTGTTTGTATAAGCGTTCTCCAGGCATTTGAAAAAGACTTCTGTTTTCCAGAAAAGAGGAGGAAAGGGGCCGGAAGGAACTACGTGGGGCAGAGAGGGGCGAGCGATAGGGGAGCAGCCAAAATAGAGGGGTTCGGCTGAGCTCGTGTGGGGGTGGCTGTGGGCAGACTCGGTGCTGCACGTACATTTGCTAGGGCTCCCCCACACCTGGTATTAAATCAGAAAAAAGCCTTCCACCTTCTGGTGCTGGGAGTTATGCTTTTTAGAGCCGAGTTCGACAGTTGTTATTGCAATTTTGTGGTGCTCTTTTGATTTACAGCTGTTTTTACGACCATTGAGGCAGCCACAAATCGAGGAAATCTCATAAAACAGAGAGTAAACGTCTCCTTCACAACCCAGGCAGAGTTTTGGCATCCGTGCTTATTCCATAGAGCAGGATGTGTAAACAATATTGTGTCCCCTGAGTGGCTGATATCAGTACAGTTAAGTGGTAACAGCTTGAAAAATGCATTTCTCGTATATTAGTGGTAAAACTCGAAATGGGCCCCCAGGCTAAAGTAAATTGGTGACATTTTGCAGCAGAAAGTGGGGGGGAAAAGGGGAAAAAAAAAAAAAGGGCAACAATTGGAAATGCAGAGCCCCATCTTTGAAAGCAATGGGACTGGAGCCAAAGTTGGATTTATCTGCATTATTGCAGTATGGAAATAAACGGATGCACCACACTTGTTGCAAAGCATATCTAATTGGAGAAGACAGATTATATGTTGGCTGCAAATGGGGAACTGCCCCATTCACCACCTTCTTATACAGAAGATGAGGTCAGTTAATGCAGTATTTAATCAAGGTACAAAAATGAGAGCTTCCTTCTTGACTTATTGTATAGCACAGGAGAAAAGCCTGGTGACCTTTCTCTGTAGAAAGTAGGTGAGTGCACTTCACTGCCCTTGAACGAGTGAGGGATAGGAAGCCAGATGCTTTGCAGATGTGAACCATAGGCTTCCTTCCGTATTTTTTCTTCTGCATATTTTTTCTTTCCCTATTTGTAGGGAAATTACTTGCTATCCTTTTTTAAGATGTTCCTAATCCCGTCTCTTGGGTCTTGAAATACTCGTGCACCCTGTGGTGTGCCTTCTGTTGTGGGTGAGAGTGTCCACCAGTGGGAACAGAGCTGTGGGAGCAGGCAGTCCAACAGAGACTTTTTTTTTTCCCTAAAATGTAGGAACATGAGACCTGAGACAGAGGGAGAAGGGTTGATGGGCAGACTTGAAAATTAAGTTAAAAGAATCAATCTAATAAACACCAGAGAGACAGCTTCTAGAATTTCACCATGTTTTGGGACTACCCCATTCGTATTGTTTACCTAATGAATATTTGATGTTTCCTTCACGTATAGAGTTGCTGTTCTGTGATGGGGGTGACGGGAGGTGTCGTTGTCCTGTAGCTTCTCCATCTGATTACCCGGGGCCTGCTGAACCTAACAAGTGGGGTCCAGTCCAGCTCAAATTAATCTGGTGTCTGTTGGCAGAGGAGAGCTATGGGAAGACCTTGGGCAGCTGTCTGCTTCACAGAGCCTGGCAGGGAGTTCTCAAATAAAAAAGCTGTCGTTCCTTTCCTGGGCTCATACTCAGCATCTACTTGCCCAGTTCTAATTAACCTAATGGATAGTGTTAAAACTGGGCATCTGCAAGGGTTCGTAGAACAGTAATCCAGGTGGTTCGGGAAATAGTTTTCTCATTGGATCAGGAGAGGAGGAGAAGGCAGATGATCATTCATTTTTGTTTGATTTTGCTTTTTCTGGGTTTTTTTGTCTGAAAAGAGCTAGTCTGAAGATGTTGAGCTAGGCTGTGGCAGCCCTCGATTTCTGCAGTTTCTGTGGGCAAAATGGGAATGGCCGTTCCCCAAGATCGTGCACACACTCGGCGCTGTTGGTGGTACAGCTGCAGTGAATGACACTTTTATCCAGAGGTTATTTGTTAAATTCTTTACTGATGTGTTAATAGAAAGCACTGGACAGGAGGTGGTTGCAGTGTTTGCTTATGAATGTCTTCGTGTTGGTAACATTTTTATTAAAGTTTTACCTTCTGAAGTCATGTTGCTGCATGGGAATCTCAGCTTCCATACGTATTATACTTCAAAGGAAAAAATCCAGCTGTGTGTCTTGGTCTCAAGGATTAAAGCTGAAAACTTAAAATTAGAAATGAATGTTGACAAATGTAGACAGATGTCGAAATTGGTTTCCTTTAAAGATACATTAGATTTTAAATCTTTTTTGTGTGAGTCGCCTTGGTCTTTATAATTATTTTGCATTGTCCTGCCACAAGCACGAAGCTGGGGGGCTGCAGCAGGTACTAGCACTGAAGTAAAGGAGACCAATGTCTGAACCACAGTCCACTAGCAGAGGCAAATCTCCTAAATCTCTGTGCTCTTACAGCAGCTGAAGTGCTCGGAGGGGGCAGGGCCAGCAGTGCTCCAGTACGACTCACATGACTGTAATGCTCATCTTGTAATAAGAATCTCTCCTACACGTAATTCTGCTGGGATTGAAAATTTCCCAGTAAACCTCTTAGCAAGGCTGCTGAATTAAAAAGAGGAGATACTTCTTAGGTGGTGAAGCCTGCCTGACCCACACAGCCTCTGCAGGAGCTGCTCTCACCTGCCAGTGCTCCCATACCCGGGCACATCTTGTGCTTGCCAGGTGCTGGTGAGCCAGTGGACCCATCCAAGAGCTCTCAGTTTCCTGGGATTTGCCTTCACATTCAGTATGAACACATCCAGCACGCTACAGCCCTGGGAGAAGCCAGGGATGTGCTTTGTGTCCAAACCGAGTACTCTTCTGCATGAAAGGGGAGCCCACTTCAGCAGCCCCATCCTCCTGGGTTGCACAGCTGTGCAAGGAGTGGACTTGGGAAAGAACGGTGCTTTTGTGCAGCACAGTTATGTGTTTAACATAATAAATGTTTATTGTCCTCTGGAGCAAAGGAGCAATAGGCTAAATTATAGCCCAGGGAGGGAAAGCTAGAATCATGAGGTATAGGCTGTTAATTATCTTTTTTTTTTAGCTGTCATAATGTACCGGCGTTTGCCTGCAGCTCCCCCCCCCCACTGCTCCATTACCTCCACCACCACTATCTCTAAAATATCTGCTTCCCCTACCACTGCGCCCTCCTCCTCTCTGGCCTCCTGCTCTTTCATTTGTAAGGCATCTCTGGCCTCCTGAGAGATTTGTGACTTCTCTCCCAGCAGCCGCTTACGGTGATAAAGGCCCTCAGACTGCCTCTCTCTGATTAATCAGCCCTCGTGCAGCCTCGATAGGGTGTTAATTTGTAAACTCAGTGGACAGGCAACCGTGATAAGCCTCTGCAGCTGCTGTGTGTCTGCCGGGGGGATGGGCAGATAAGGCTTCAGCCCTGGGATGCAGCCAAGAAATATTTTGGAGCAGTGAATTAGAAACAACAACAACAAAAGAGCCTTCTGCAGAGGCACTCCTTTGAGGTTGCTGTGGGTAAGACAGCAAGTTTCAATGGCAGCAGACAAGAGCCACCTTCCTGATAAGCTCCCTGACCCCCCAGGCCCAGGAAAGGGCCACATCAGGATTGCATCCGTAACTGGGAAATGCTGTCAGAGGGATGTCGTGCATCACATGCCATGGTCTGAGCTAGGAGGACGATGCAATCCTCACTGTATCTCATGTACTCACTGCAGTTAACCTGATGCTTTTCAGAGAGTTTGATGCTGGTTTGTCAGGGCTGTCTGGCGTGACATGTCACCTGCAAGAAAGGGATGGATGCTAAGGGTGTCCAGAACAGCATCAGTGTCAAATGATTTTTGAGCACCCTTAAATGTTTGCTCTGTGATATGGTTCACAAAAAAGTCTATACAGGGTCCACTCTGTATCTAGCCTATGGATTAAAAACAAGAATACAGCATTTTTCCTAGAGAGCAGACCGTGCTGAGTGGTCTGAGACCACACAGTAGTTCTCTGAGAAATAGCAAAGCTGGGGTTTAAGCTCTGGAATACCCAGGCAGATTGGAGCAGGCTGCAGTGATGACATGCATGTATTCTGCTTGTCTGCTCAAGGTGGTTATGTTGCATGTTTCTGGTGTGCTCATGCAATTTTCCCTTTTTTATTGATTTGATTATGTTTTCTTGAAAAATTGGAAGGAGGAGATATTTCACTGAATTTGTATCAGCACTTTAGTTCAGCTGAATCCTAATGATCCTGCCATTGTTGGCCTCCCTAATTGTTCTAATATTATCTGACAACATGCAACAGACGATGGAAGCGGTTCCTTCCCTGTCTGCCAATGCAGGTTGTTATTCAGTTCGTTTCTGAACTGCAGCAATCCTCAGACAGACAGTGACCTTTTTATGAAATCAAATGTCTTGCAAAACCCTCTTGGTCTCTGAACTGTGATTTATAGCCATTTGTGTTGGAGAAAGCTGCAGGTGGGATTTGGGTGACACGTAATTGGTTAAAAGATAAAATAAAATGAAGGTTGCCCTGCTGGTACAGTGATGGCAGGAGCTACAGGAATGAATTGCTTGGCAGTGCAGAGCCTGGCCCTCCTCCTCCCGCCCTCCTCCGTCGCTTGCCAAGTCCTGTCTGGCAGGCCATTACAATGATAAATGCAGGTAGCTGGCAAAGACCACAGCTGAGAGTTTGTTCTAGCATGCCAAGCCCTGCTTGGCATTCCCGGTTGGTGCCAGCATTTGCACTCTTACTCAGTTTGACGGAAACCAGGACATGAGGTGTGAATTTATGTCCGCATCCTTCCAGGAGAGAGTTGGGATAATGAAATGCCAAGGCAGCCCTGGGAGCAGCAGAGTAATTTGGTAGGTACCAAACAACAGTCTGCCACCTGTCATTCGCAGCACAGTCCCTGCTCTCCCTCATCACTCTTCCTACAGTGCAGCCTTTGAATTATAAGAAGTTTTAGATAGTTCTGCAAAGAGCACTCGCTGTTCCCTTTGATTTAGTGCAAATAAAAAGCCATATCCCAGCCAAGTAGATGGGCTGACTAGATAGGATCAAGCTGTAATGACAATAATACAAACTGCTGTAGAGGTGTGTTGCACAGCGTTCCCAACCCTTCCTACTCGAAGGTAGGTTTTCCCTTATATTTGTAGCAAAAGCTAAATCAGTAATCAAATCTCTGCTTGCCTAAATGAGTGTCTGGGCGATGAAAAAATTTTGAGTGTGGAAGTGTAGGCTGAAAAGTCTGTTTGGGGAGGGGTCAACTCTCAGAGAAAGGCATGAGGGCTCTGGTGTTTGAGAAGTTTAAAAGCAGAGCACACAAAGCCCTTTTCTCAGTGTAACATGGAGAACTGTGTTTCCCTGACTGGGGTGTGTATCAGTTGGACATGGACACATCACTGCCTCCAGTCTACAGTGAGAGCTGCAGCCTTATCCAGTGGCACTGGGAGAGGACTGTCCTGTGGATGCCATTCGTAGACCAGAACGCCCAGGAGCATACGAACATGTGTTACAGGGAAATCGGTGCTGATTAGGGTGGAAAGTAGCAGGAGTGTAAAATGAAGGTAGATTTGGTAGTGGCTGGGGAGCTGAGGTTTAAAGGAGGAAGATACTGAAGTAAGGACCCAAGTACACCTTAATTTAAATTAGGACACACAGGCTCACTAACATTAAGAAAGTATTTTGGCCGGTTTTAATGAGGGACAGCTGGAAATCGTCTTTTCTCCTTGGTGTCTCTGGAAGCAGCTGAGGAACCTTCTGCAGCTGTCTTACGAGCCTCGGTGAGGTCCAGGAACTCCCCAGCTTCCTCCCTTCGCCTCCTTCACTAAATCTTTTTTCAGTACATGTATTTATTTATTTATTGGAGCTGAGCTGGGAAGGAGAGGGAGTTTGATCTTTTCCTTTGGGAGACACCAACTGCTCAGAGGAAGATGAATCATAAAGCATCACTAATGGAGGGGATGGGAAGGGGAGAACTCTGGGCTGCAGCCACTCCCCAGGGACTGGGGGGGATGCTTTAAGGAGAGAGGGAGGAGGACTTAGCAGGCCTGTGCCCCAAGGCTCTGGTGGCAGACATGCCTTAGGTCAGATGTCCCTCTGCTGTCAGAGGATTCGGTCACCCTTTGTCATGGGAAGAGGCACATCTGTGCAATAAGCAACACACCACAGCAGCAGATGTTTAAGAATTACTGCTGCTGCTCGATTTAAACTAGTTTCTTCAGTCCCACAATGGTTGTAAAATGATGAAGAACATGCTCAGGGTTCAAAACATTGTTAATTTAAGCTTATCACTGTCTTGCCAAAAGAGGACCAAAACAAGGTGTCAAACTTGTGGAGGAGCAGAGAGCTTGGTTCCTCCCTGCCCTGCACTGAGTCAGACTCCATACAGCGTTTCCTTCGGTGCCTTCCAGTCCTCATCCGCTTTGCCTCACATTCCATTTGCCATTGTGTAAAGTCAGCATAATTCAGTGGTGAATAAGGACCAGTGATCTCTGCTTCTAGGCTCTCTATGGCCTAATTTAATCCTGTGTTCCCAGGCTTGTGCTAGCTTCTCAAAGGGGCTGTTGCAAAAAACAGTCATGGTTATATAAACTGCTGAGGGAAATGAGCATTCTTGGGAAAAAAAGTGACAAAGAGGCGAGTGCATGGTGACAGTCCCTTCCAGGAGCAGAGCAGTACTGAATAAGTGTGTGCTGAAGGAGTGTGAAGTGGGAACCTAAACCAGTGTGTTGCTGTATGGAAGTACAGTCCAAGAAACATTTTGTTTCTAGTGAGCATTCTGTAGAGTAAACTCATGAAAGATGCAGAAGACCCATCACTACCTCTCAGAGGTGGCCTTGAATCATAATTGAACTGGAAGTATCTGTGGTATTTAAGGCACTGCCATTTCAATAAGTAGTTGCTTGTTCAGGGTGTTTGTGCTTCACTGTAATGTATTATAGTGTAACTGAAGGTACAACTGTATTTTTAAGGTTGTTGCTAGAAAGCTAGAGATTCATTCTTGCTTAGGGAATATTATTTATTATTAGTCCTTATTTGCACTGGAGGTCAACAGACAGAATTTCATAAATGATCCCGGCTATCAGCTGTAACCAGATTTTTCAGAAGAACCTGGTCACCACTCAGGTTTCTAAATGGATATTTGGAAATGCTCCATACCCAGTAGCTCCAGTCAGGTTGGTGCCCCAAAGGCAGCTGCTGAGTGCTGAGCCCTCTTGAAAGCCCAGTCTATAAATTCTGTGGGAAGATAATCACAGTGCGGATTTGTAGAAGTCCTGTTCCCTCTTGCTTAATCCCTTACACAGCTGGGCTGTGCTGTGTCCCAGCCAGCCCTGTACCACAAAGCTGGATATTCCTAGAAGGTTCACAAAAATTACTGAGTTGCAGGTCTGACTTTTCTTTTGTCTCCCTAACTGAGCTGTGGTTTCTCTCCAAAAATAATGCAGGTTTTGGAAAGACTGCAGGCTACCTTGAAACATCCCCTCACAATGCAGGCAGTGTTACCCATGGGCTGCTTCTGTATCCTGAAATGTGTAGAATACTTTGTTGGTCTTAAGGGGGATTTTTACTCTGGGTTTTTGTGTGCATGTGTGCTATTTCTAGGCTTCTCTTGCACCTTTCCATATGTATGAATTTCCATTTCCTATAGAAGAATCACAACCCAAACAATACCTTCCTGTTTTAGTTATTGTTCTCATATTACTGGATGAAGGGTCTGGTATGAATGACTTGCAGAGTGAACTGGAAAGTAGTAAAGCAGTACTGACGTGCTGAAATTCACTGCTGGACAAACGATCAAGTGGCATTGGAGTGGTTGGTAAAAGCAGGGGAGACAGATGAAAGGAAAGAAAGAAAATTGTTCCAGAATTTTCAGGTCGTGTCCCTGCTTTATGCTGAAAGTTTCTCTAAGCGTATCCAGCACTTCTAGTTTGGAAATCTCCCAGAGATGGGTTTTCTTGTGAGCTTTTTAGTGCTTGCTAAGTTCAGTAATTGTGCAAACAATGTCTCTTGAGACTGGCTCTTGGCTGTCTAGTAGATAGGCAGCCATCCAGAAATAAAATTTAAACTGTATTTTACTGTCTCCTTCTTCTGCCTACCGTACTGGACTCGTTTGGAGGGAATGCTTGGCTTTTGCCCTGTGCATGACATACAAAACAGGTCCCTAACACTACTTTGCTTGTTCTTTGTGAACCAGAACTCCAGCCTTATTAGCAGTTTCCCAGTGTCTTGGTATCAGGCTCCTGGAATATCAGGCTTGGATCTGGCATTTGGTGCTCCAGGAGACGGCATGAAGGTCCACAGAGCCTCTGTTGTTGGTGATAAGGAACAGTTCTATTCCCTGTTAGCCATTTATAGGCTACAGATAAGGGGGGGCAGGGGGGGGCAAAAAAGTAATTACTGTGAGGCCTGACATAGTTTATAATGCTGTCTTTGTCAGATGATGTTGTTCTGTTATATATAATCATTAAATTATTAATCTGCAAGAGCTCTTGCACCTTTCAGCTGCCTTGGATTAGTGGGAACCAGGATGGATGAGGCATGGACTTCATTATGCCTCACTGCTCACCTTCAGAGGAGAGGGTGTGCTACATCCTTTGTGGTTACCACCTCACATTTGAGGAAAAAGCTGCCTTTGCTGAGCTTTTAGTGCTGAAAATTGAATCAGTGTTTATATGTGCTGGGTTCAAGGGGAGGGGGGGGGACTGCAGCACCACTCCTCTGCTTGCTCTCCGCAAAGCAGAAAAGGGCAGAAATGTTATTTTCCTCTGCAGTGTATTCAGCCTGGTTTCAAGCTGTCGCGGAACTGGGTGGAGGCATTTTCCCCTTTAGGTCTGGAGTAGAAAAGAAAGAAAATCAAAAGGTGGCAAAGGATTGGTAACTTCACTGAATAAGCCACAAAGGGGACCTGGAAGGCTTGGTGTCATCGAAAGGGTGCTGGGTCTTAGAAGTTTCAGCAACGTGAGGTTACCTCAGGAACTGCTGCTCTGGGGACAGGTGTCAGATATGCTTGAAGTGCCACGGTTGTTACTGGGCACAAGGGTGGGACCGTGCAAGCAGGTTTTTATGAACCCCCTGTGGTGGGTTCTGTGGCTGTGGGCTGTGCTTCGAGGTGAGGGAGATGTGCAGCCCGTGAACCAGGAAGGGTGGAGGTGTCTTCTGTATGTGAGCTTCAGGCTGGGCAGGTCTCGCTGCCTTGTGCAGCAACAAAAAGGAATTTGAGGGGTCTGTGAGATGGTCCTTCAGACAGGCAGGAGGCAGCAAGAGGGGGGGAAATGGAAAATTTTTAGTTTTCATTTTGCAATCAAAGAATGTGTGATTTCCTGGGATGGCTTGAACTCCTGCATAAAAGACTCCAAATGCCTGGTTTTGTTCACAGGAGAAGAATTCCACTTTTTTCTTATTATTATTATTTTTAAATCCCTTCTTAAACATATGCAAATGATTTGCTTAGAACAGCAGAATATTTGGGAGGGGACTTGTTTTAGCAGATGTGTTGGTTTGCTGCATTCTTTCACTCATTAGTGGTCTCCCTCAGACACATAGGTTTTATTGTACGCTTTCTTTAAAGGGTGACTGATAGGGTTGAATGATGTATTCAGGCTCTTCCTCCCCCTGCTTCCCTTCTGCCTTTACAGCAGCTCGCAGAATATCCTATAGCACAGGCATTCACTGTTTCAGAATGGTGCTCGTGCCAAAAACTGCTCAGATCTGGAGCTAGAAATCGCCAGAAGTGAGAGCAAAAGTTACTGTAAACTCTAGGTGTGAAGGTTTGTGTCTGTGAACTGAAGCTGTGATGTTGAAAGCGCTGCTCTGTAAATGTTGACTCTGATTGTGGAAGGCGGTGGCACATGCTGATAGCAAAAGACTGAGCAATAATCCGGGTGTTTTACTTTGTCTTTAAAGTGAATTTTCTGGCTTGACTTCCTTAAACGTTGTTTTATATAGTCTGGACTGCAGCACTGAGGTCTTTAGCTCAGGGCTGAGCCCTGCCAGCCTGCACTGAGCCCTCGGTACCGAGGTGCACAGAAGGGAGTGAGCTGGTGGCTGCCACAAAGGGGTGTCGGTACGACCGGACTCTGCAGAGCAGGGGGAGCACTAAGCTTCTCCCAGCTGGGGGAGAGCAGGTCCTGCAGCCCTGGCTTTCTCTGGATGGCTCCCCGGGAAGGGCTCTCCCGAGCAGGCTGCACACCCCAGCATCCACACCTGGCACTTAGGATGTGTGGCTCAGCGGCCGATTTACTGCTGGGGCTTTAGTGCAAGCCACGCCGAAGTTTCACTGCCTGTAAAATGGGGGAATCTTATTCATCCACCTGCCACGTGTCCGAGTGCTTGTGGAGTGCTTTGAGAGTAGGCCCTGGCTTTGTGTGAGCTGTTAGCATGGGTGAGTTCCCAGAGCCTGCAGATGTGTTCTGCGTCCGTGGTGACTTGGTGTTGATTATAAGGGAAAAATCTCGTAACAATGGGTTGTAAATTCAGAGTTGGCTGTCAAACGTTTTATGCACCACTGTTGTTGCTGCTGTGTGACGTTGTTACACTTTCTTTGCAAACCAGCCTAGGCAAAACCTTGTTTAATCCTGGTTCTTCCTCTTTTTAATCCATGCAGTGAAGGGATCGTGCAGGTAACTGATTTTCCCTAAGATTTTAGGATCCTTTTGCTGAGCTGTGTAATGATCATACATGCCACAGCTACACGTGCAGCTTTGTCGTGGACATAAATCAGAATTTTTTTCTTATGTGTCTCAGCCTCAACCTATTTTTCATGTTGTTTTCCCTCTCTTTTTAATACATTTGCATTAAGTAAGACATTCAGTGCTTGCAGCGCCACTTTTCTTAGAAATAACATTAGTAGATCACTCTTGCTTCTTACTATATCTCATGCAGAACTTCTTGCATTTTACTATTTGTTTTTTTCCTTCTGAGTCGTCATTTAAAATATATAGCAATGTAATACAATTTGTAGTGCTCTTTATCATGCAAATCTCCCAAGGCACCTTAGAATAAAACCAATAAAATCAAAAATAAAATCAACTTAGTTCAGCCATGTGTTGAATTAATTAATTGTTTTTAAAGCAGAGCCAGGGGAAAAAGGCTTTTTTCACTTTCAGTATCTTTTGCTCGTCAGCTTTGTACTTCACCCCATTTTATTCATGCAGCAGTCAGTGCCAACACGTTGGTGATACTTTCTTGTAGATGGTAGTAATGTTGATTGTGCTCCTGCTCCCAGACCAGCTTTGATTCTGGAGAGGCTGCTTGCTATTTTATCAGATAGCGAGGAGGAAAAGCTTATGCTGAAATCGGTTGACTGTTTGATATCAGTGGGGGGAGGAAAGGAAGCCATCAAATTAACTCATAAAAGCTTTATTTACGATGAATGGACTTTTTTTCCCTGTCTGTCGTTATCATCTTGTCTGTAACCCAGTGACCCTGATTATCATGAAGCTGTTTACAAGGTTTAGGTTAATTGGATTTCTTTAACTATTTCCCAGAGCTGTGAGGAGCACAAATACACTGCTGTGGATTTCAGACAGCATAGTGCAACCCTGTCTGCAAGGATACGGGCTTCTTCCAAGAGGAAGTCGTCGTTTTATTTCATACTCAACTAAGTGCATAGCAGCATGTACCTATCATTTGGCATAATATTAAATAACACCCTCCTTCATACAGATGTGTTCAGTTGCAACTTGTGTTTCCAATACACAAATTACATTTTGCATGTTCAGCAAGAATTGAGCTTATTTTCAGTGAGAGAGCCTTTGAAATGTGTTTTGGTTTTTTTTTTTTTTTCCTTCAGCTTGATAGCAGTTTCACTGGTTTTGTTTTTATATGAGGAATCATGGATAAAATAGCTGTGCATTGCATGGCTGCCTAAATAAACGAGACAGGAGGATATAGTTGGGTGAGATCAGGACAGTCAGTCCTCTTGCTTGGCTTTCATCTCCTCAGGATGCATGCTCGTTCTTTAATGGCACAACATTGCACCCTCCAGGTGCAATGCGCAACTGCAGGTCTACAGATAACCCACTTGTTTTATGAGCTGTGTTTTTGTGAGCGAGCCTTCCGAATTTCTCCTTCAGGATTATTCACCCTCTCTTTCTCTTCCTTTTTCAGGCTTCTGTAGGCTCTGAGAAGCTGTTCTCTCCTGCAGCCAGTAAAGGTAAGTGATCTGGAGAAATGCTTTCCTTACCTTACAGCAAGAGATTTGTGTTGTGAGTCCGTATCGTGTGAATAGCGGGACATCAGTTTTGCCAGAGCCTGTAGCTTGGCCACACACACATTGTCATAAAGATCAGCTTTACAGGCTTGTGGTGATTTAAGTTAAAATTTAGAGCTGCATTGTCTCAGTGTGGGGTGGGACTTCTTCCCTTCCAGTAAGATTTGTATTAAGTGTCTTGCAGAGAGGGATTACTGACAAAGGAGTAGTCAGTCCTTACTGTAGGGGATATGCTTCTCCCTCTAATACAATCAAATCCTCGTTTCTTTTAAACAAATTAGCATTTCAGTGCTGTCTGATCATCCTGAAAAGGGCTTGCCCATCCCTCCCCTGCCTTTGCCCACGGAGCGTTTGTGCCTGTGCCTCACAGTTCTCCAGGACACGGTGGAGGCTCCACTCCTGCTGTTAATGACAGTTACCTGTGAAAGGCACTGGGTGTTGCTAAGAGACTGCCTCGTTCCACATCCCCTTGGGGGGCACAGCCACGGATCTCTAAATACACCAAGCCCTCCTCTGAGGGCTCGGCACAGCCATAAAACCAGGCTGCTCTGCTTTCATGTGTTCCCAGGGATAATCTCACTGAGATGGGTACTGAGCAGAAATACCGAAGAAATGGGCTTGGAGGGGGCAAACTGTGGTACATGGTGGAAAGCGTTGTGCTGGGAGTGGTTCCAGTTTGCCATATGAGGAGGTTTGTGTGGTTCTAAATGAATTGCCAGAGCTTGTGGCTGTCTGCACCATCCTCCTCATTGAGCTGCAGAATAAAATCAGTTCACAGCCATAGTGGATGTTAGGGGCATGCAAATACCCCAGAGAGGGGAGATGAGGCCCATCAATAAGAAGGGATGAAATGACCTTCTTGCATTATTTCAGTGCGGCCAAGAAAGGAACAGTTTGCAGTTGTGTAGGAGTAGGTGCTGGACATGGAAAGGCATTTTGGTGGTTGTGTGCTCCATCACCTGGATCCAGGCCCAGTTTTTAGCTGGGCTCTTCAGCAGCAGTAACTATTAGGAATTCTCTTTCTTTCCAAGCTTTGCAGATTTTCTATGCCAAATGTGGAAAACGATGACAAGCCCATTATGTTATTACATTTGCAGATATTTTTACAAAAGTATGCAGCTTTATCTGGGGAAAAGAGGGAAATTTAAACAAATGGTGGGGAAGAACATTTCTCTCACTTGGCTCACTGATAAGGCAAACCAGATTGCCCATACGGCACTGCCTCGGCAAAACAAAAATCTTGCCATCCTGCATAATGCCTGGCACGGAGATCTGCTGGAGAGGCTTATGTTGAAGCGTTAGCAGCTTTGTTGGCTCCTCCTTGTGCTGAAGCCCAAGATCCCCCACCCCTTCATATCATGGAGCAGCTCAGCAACATGAGTTTTCAAAATACCTCCCTATCAGGAAGTTAAATGTGCGAATGCCTGTGAATTTGCTGTCTTGAAGTTTGTGTTCGGTGCTGTTTATATCCCTGTAATTTCAGCCTGTTCCTGTTTGCTTTAATGTGGGTGTAGACATTGCCAGCTTTGGGTTCAGATCATGGGTTTAGTCTCAGACTTCTCTTTTGCCCTGGCTCTGTACTGACGCACCTCGCTGATGGCATGGGCTGCCATCGTGGGCAAGCTCTCCTGGGGCTACCTCAGCGTTTGGCACTTGGCTTGAGAGGTGAGAGAAATTTGCCTCAGCAAAGATTTTGTGCAGAAACCCAAACAGTGCTAAATTTTACCCCTCGCCCTGTTATCACTCGCGCAATGCAAGAGCCAGATTTGTCTCTTACGCATGCAAATGAACGCCGCTCCTACACGACCAGGCTCGGGGATGCCATATGGCCGGGAGAAAGTGACTTTCAAAGCATTGCACTTAAATTCCTTTTGTGAGATAACAGCGTTGATTTAAGGCCGTGTTCTCCAGGGCTGGAGCCGTGGTGGCTCTGTGGGGAGGGGATTAGCTCAACACAGTTTCCTGATGGGCACACGCATGGTGCGGCACGTGGTGCTCGTCCTCTCCCGTGGGCATTTGCACTGTGCCCTTCTTTTGTAAACACTGGCGGCCTTTTTGGAGAGATATTAGCTAGCAAATGTGCAGCATCCATGCTGCAGCTTTTATTGAAGGTAACCAGGCTTCTAAAACACATAAAGTGGATTCATTGTCTGGTGCAACTCCCCGTGTTCCCAGTTCATTGTTTGGTGCAACTCCCTCTGTTCCCACAAACTTTCCCTGGGGATGTGTTTGGCCCTGCGTATTTGTTTTATGCCGTCCTAGTTTATCAGCAGCTTAGCAATGCAATTAAGTATTAAGATAGGCGGGTTACGCTTATTTGAGGCTGGAACAGCTGTAAAATGTAACCTTTGACCGCATTTGAGAGCTCCACAAAAGGCCCGAGGAGCAGCGTCTTTGTCTGAGGCTCTCTGGGTAACGTTTGCCTTTGCCCCCTCCCCGGCGGGGCCGCGGTGGTGGCCGTGCTCCTCCTCCTGACACCAGTTCATCTGCAACAGCAGATGCACGGCGTGGATGTCCACTTTGGGGACCAGTCACTATTATGCTGCAGAGAGAGGTGTCCTGACCCGGGGTGACCTTGGTAGTCACAGCTGTGGAATAGGCTGAATGGGGCACTTTGAGCTTCCAGCAGAAGAGGAGATTAAATCCTCTGTGTGAGGAAATAATAATTAAAAGTAAGAGCAGAGAAGCCCTGATCTGCTCTGCTGACAGTCTTTGTTTTCTGATGCAGAAAAGTGTTTATTTGGCCAACTTGTCACTGCAGTACAGAGTTACAAGGGCATTTGCTGCCGAGGGCCGGGTGTTAGATCCTCCTGGAGAATAAATCAATAAACAAATAATAAAGGTCTGTTTGCTCTCTCATGCAGCTCCTTTCTCACAGGAATCTGCCAGCCAGCCCTTCCTTTTTCTGAAGGGCGAGTACCAGGAAGGGCAGGGGAAGCATAGGCTAAAGCCAAATCTGTCCCTCCGTCTCCAGGTGGGAGGATGAGGCAGAGGGGTGACAGTGAAGGATAGGAAGGCAGATGAGTTGTGGGGCTGAGGAGGTGAGAGAGATGGTCACCCCTAAGTCACTGCGAGGAGCTCCTCCTGCCTGCCATGATCCCATTTTGAAGCGTGTGGGGTAGGATAGTTTGTATTTTCTGGACTTGAGCAGTTGGGTCCTCACTGCTGACTCCCTCCAGCAGTGGGCTTCCCTCATGGGTCTGGCTGGAGGCAGCTGAGCTTTCTCCCACTGCTCCTTGCTGCAGACCTGCTGTATGCCAGGGAAAGCACGAGAGGTGGTGCCTTTTGTACCACAAGAGCCTTGCAGCTGCAGCCCTGGTGACCTGCTGAATCCTCAGCGTTTGAGCCCAAGGCCACTGCGGGAGTGAGGGCGAAATGGATGTCTTAAAGGAGCTGTTTCTCTTGCTTGGTTTGATAGGTCAAAGGCCCCAGGGAGGAAAACCTCCATCGAAAAGTGGAGCCTGGGCAGCAGCTAGGGTTTCTCCATTCGTAACCTCAGGCAGGCAGTGGGTGGGGAGGTGCCTGTGAGATGAAAGAGGTGTCCAGGAGCCCCCGGGGCGTGAGATGCCCATGGAGGAGCCAGACCCTCACAGCCCCATCTGCCCTGCAGCCCCGGGAGGCACTGGGCAGCCGTGTGGGGGAAAAGAGCTTTGAAGTCTGTTGAAGACAGCATGCTGTTCCTATCTTTGGATCAGAATCAAGCTGGGCGCGGAGGGAGCAGCGTAATCCGTGTGTCTGGTGGCACCGAGTGGCTGGCCAGGACCCAGCCCTGCCCTGGCTGTTGGGGGCTCGCTGAGCTCCATGCCTCAATTTCCCCCTCCTGCAAAATGAAGACTAATGCTTGTCAGCCAAGTGCGCTCAGAGACTTAATTAATGAATGTTTGTCAAGCGATTTATCAAGAGATCCTTTTAATGAGAGATTCCATAAACAGTGCAAGGCTTCATTTTCATGGCAATAATAAATGACAGTGAAAGTAAGTCTTATCCTTCCCCCACATATGCACCCCCCCAGGAAAAAAGATTGCTTACCCTCCGCTCTTACTTCTCCCAGGGTTTCTAGGCAGAGGGCTTTGAAGTGCTATCTTTCATCATGAACTGTACACATCCTCAAAGCTCTAAAGCTCACAGCCTGTGTCTTATCCCTCTGACAAGAGGGAGGCAAGCTTTCTCGGCATGCAGGTCGTAATTGTCAGCCATGGGATGTGCCGCAGCCGCCCGCCCCAGCGGGCTAATGCAGCTTATGCTTCTTTGAAGTTCCCTCCCTTTATTTTCTGTCCTCTTGACCACAAAACTGTGCCTTGGGCCAGCAAGAGAGATTTCTTGTTCAGAGACGACACTGAGCTCTGACAAGCACATCTGAACCGGAGAAGAACCCTTGTTCCTCTGAGATCACTGCTCCATAATGTTGTTGCCTTAAGGGGACTGTCTCTCCTTTTTCTCTCTGCTTCTTCTCTTCCTTTTTCTTCTTCTTTTTTTTTTTTTTAATTCAGCACTAAACTGTCATACTAAATCATTTTAAAAGCTGGAACTACAAAACCGCCAGTGTAGGACATGCTGTTAAAAACTGATGGTTATTACTGTGAGATGGGGTGAGAGGGGAAAGGAGGGGCAGGGGGGCAGGGGCAGGATGGGAGAGCAGCAAGTCATCTCTCCAGGAGGAACCTGTGAGTGCCTGGTGAAGCAGAAAACAACCTGAATGCAGCTGAGCTCAAAATACCGTGTTTGGCACAGGTTTGCAGTAGCAGCAGAGCTGAAAGGATGCTCAGCACTGACAGGGAGCCCAGTGTCTCCCGGGCTTGCCATGCTGCCTGCATGCCTTGGTCTGTCCCCCGGTGCTCTGTCTCCAGTTGTCAGGGTCAGGGACTCCCTGTCTGGGCTGGGGCAGCATCTCCTGTAATCAAGTCCACCTCTCCTTCGGGGCTTTACCTTACTGTGCCAGGAGGGAGAGCTTTCCATCACTGGAAGGTCTGCACAGACAGAGCAAGCAAGTCTCACCGCACCCGGTCAGGCAATTAGCTGTGTTTTACATGGATGGAGGTCAGGAGAGATGTCATAAATTTTCCCAGTTTTCTTGCGTGGGGTCCACAGTGGGATCTGAGATGCGTCCTGTCTCTTGATCTCAGTTTTATCCCCATGTTCTGATTACATTTTGATGAGGTCACCATCTTGTGCTTGATTACCTGTGCAGCCAGGGAACTTGAGGGGGATGATAATTTACAGCTGAACCTTTGGACAAGAGTCCACTATGATTACAGGCATGCAAAAATTTCCACAGCAGCATCTGTAATAATAAATAAAATAAGTAATGCATTTATTTAGATAGCAACCATATTGCTATGATTTATACAGTGTTCAGGATGCTCTGCAGCTGCTCTGCTCCCCGTGCTGCATCTCTTGTGATTTTATCACAAGCTTACAAGACTCTGGGTTTTTCATGAAACCCAGGCCCTCAGAGGATTATACCAAAACTTAAGATTTAATTTCATTATTTAGGCAAGACTTTCGTCTTCCTGAGTACAGAGAAGAGCCTGGAACATCTGATTCTTCTGTGCTTCAAAGCCAGCAGGCAGTCATAAAGAAGCCCAAATACTTCGAGTTTAACCTTGTTTTAAAGATAGTTTGTGATTTGTAAATGCTTCTGGGGTTGGCAATACTGGATACCCTGAGCTTAATGCTAAATCCAGTGTGTGAGCCCTCTGTTTTGAAAAGTTCTATGTAATTTTGCCACTGCCATTAGCTTTCTTGTATATGCATATACATAATTATACAGCGGTCTGAGAAC
This sequence comes from Oreocharis arfaki, assembly GCA_013398015.1. NCBI lineage: Eukaryota > Metazoa > Chordata > Aves > Passeriformes > Paramythiidae > Oreocharis > Oreocharis arfaki. The sequence continues at coordinate 49,386 of VZRR01005151.1, read as the reverse complement.
GGGGGCTTTGATTTTCAAAAAGCATGGGTAACTAAGATAATCACCTAAGTCACAGCCAGTTACCCACATTTCAAACCAAAACCAAACACAGAAATAGTGCAGTAAATGCAGTCTTTTAGTCTTGCAGTTTTCTGATTTAGCAGACACGGCTCTGGAAAGTTCAGCCTGCTCTTTGGGAATGGGAATGTGCTCTCTGTCCCCCATTAGCTATTCTGTATGGATTTATTAGTCCAGGCTATAGCCATCCCTGTCTGCAGCAGTTGTCTGTGAGATAATGATGGACAAGCAAGAGACCATTCACCTTAACCACACTGTCCGGTTAGTTTGGTAAAACTCAGACTGCAAAAGTGGATAATTTATTAACTTTGACACAAACTGAGTGTTGTGTGCCTCCCAGAGTGAGAGCTGCCTCGTGCAGGCTGACAGGGTTTGCTTGCACCGGTGGCCGTGTGGTTTGCACAGCCATCTCCGGGCTTCTCCCCTTCCAGTGAGCCAGCATAGAGCTTTCTTTGTAGCTTCAGGCTGCAGCCAGGAGAGTTGAAAAGTTGAATTATAAACATTTCCAGGCCTTCTGGTTGGTATCTTGTGTTTTGTTTTGTTATTTTAAGGATGTGGGGTATGTTGCTGCATTCCTGTCAGTGGGATTAGAATGAATAGAAGCAATACTGTAGGAGATAAAATGTGTTTAATTATTTATTTGAGAATTACAGACTGAAATTGCTTTTTGATTTAAAGCTTCCAAGTCATGGATATGTTTTTGGAGTAGAGAGAGACTCACAGAAACATATATATGCACAATTATCTAGGGTAATGTAAGAAGTCTCTTTGCTCAACTGCCCTTCCTCCACAGAATTTGTTCATTTCCTTAAAGATTTTAAATTTCAAATGCAGCTTTGTTAAGTATCACAGAAAGCTAACAGCATGCTGTGCCTTGCCCACCAAAACGTAAATAAAATAAATAAAGTCTTCGTTGTATAAATGTTATGAAGTGGGTGGTTTATTTTCTTTAATTATACTTTTTATTTAAAATAAACTATAAAAGCAAAATATTATATATCCTGAACGGGCCAGCACAAACTCACATTGATTGAGTAGGCACATTCTGGCTTTTCTCGGTTCATGTAAAAGTAGATAAAAGGACCATCAAACTGTAAATCAGAAGAAAAAAATAGAAATTCCTTCCAAGTGCATGTAGTAGTTTACATTGCCTAGGCTTTTAAAGGGCATTTGAAAGATACCATCTTTTTACTCCTTGTTTATAGTTTGTTTTTCCTTTTTTTCTTGAGTAGCAAAAGCCAACGGGCAAAGTCTCAGTGCTGTCTCCAGCTGCGGTCCCTGGTTGCATCTCAGCACAGAAGGATGCTGTAGGGTGGTGATGTTAAGAGTAGCAGTTGCAGCCCCCACAAAACTGTTGGGTCTTCTCAGTTCTGCTTTTTAAATACCTCAGAGACATGTTTTATTCATGGAAGATTTTGTAAAGCTTCCGTTTCTGAGAAAATTAAACGCTGGGTGTAAACCTGATTCCCTCTTCCAATGGGCGAACACTGCAGTGCGGGATGAGGGGAGGTGTCTGGTACGGGTCTGAGCTGTGCCCACCACATCCCCAGGATTTAAATCAGTCTTGCTCCTTGCAAAGGAGAGTCCTCGTTCTCTCCAGCCCCCTGACCTGAGACTCTGCTGAGCCCAGGCTTGTGCTGTTTTCCCGAGCTCTCCGATGCCCCTTTGCGAGCTGCTGTCCCCCCCGAGCTCCGTCTGTGCGTTAGCGGAGCAGTGTGACAGGGTCCCCGTGGGCAGCTGTGCTGTGCTCTCTGACAGCCCATCAGGGACTCCTGCAGGCACAGCAGCCCCTCACGGTGCAGGGCACAGAGCAGGGCGGCCTGGCTGCCCACGGGGGATTTGACAAGGCGGTGCCGGTGCGGGGGGAGCTGGATCTGACCCCGGGTCAGCTGGTGTTTCCTTCTGGGCAATCAATGGGAGTGATCAATGAGACCAGGGCGTGCTGTTTAATTGCAAATGGATCTGGCTACTCTTTTGTGTGCAGTGCTGGCGAGGTCTGTAAGTCTCAGCAAGAGACTTGAGGAAAAGAGGATGCTGTCAGCGTGTCGCTGCTCCTCCTGCTCCTCTCACCGCCCCTCCGGAGACCGAGGCCTTCCTCCGGGCACAGGGGTGCGGCTGATGACAGGACCCTGCTGTCCTGATCAGCCTGTAGCCGTTCATGCTGTTTCTCATTTGGGCTTGGTTTTCCTGTATTAGCTTCATTTGCAATCAGTGGTATGAGTGATGGAGCTCTCTGTTCCTGTCCTGTGGGAGGGGAGGAGGGAGGCCGGGTTTGGGGCTTGCTTTCAGCCATGGGGTTCCTGCCGTTTTCTCCTTCAGTAGCCATGTGAGCCGTGCACGCATGTGCTCGCTGCTTCCCTCACCTCCGCGCTTCGCTGGCCATCCTTCCTGCTAACAAGGGCTGAACACATTCCCCGTGGAGCCTGTTAATGTTGCTGCCGAGCTGCCTGGGGACTCACAGCATGAGGCTTTCCTTCCATCTCTGCTGCTCCGGGCACTCGGCCCCGGCTCCCGGGCTCTGTTCAGCCAGGTAACGCCATACTGACTCCATTGACTTCCCTGTATTTATTTGGGTTTACACCAATGTATAAAAGCAGGACTTGGCAGAGTGTTTGTGTTTGCGTGTCTGTGTTTCTGAAAAGGATACTTGTTCTAGTTTGTTGGGGTTTTTTCTCAAACAGTAAATATTTTCTTGTAAATCACTGGGACAGAAAAGTGACTACAGTGCTTTTAGTTTGTGTAGTTGCTTTAAATTGATGGCAAGGACTTGCAGGAGGCAATAGGAAATTAAAATCTTTTTATATTTTTTTAACCATCCTGCAAAATTTATTGCAGAATTATATCCCCACTCTGGGATTCTGTCGGACAGTTCAAAAAGCCTGTGGAAAGGTTCTTGTTCACCATTAAATTTTTAAAGTTATTGAAGTAATTTTATGGAACCCTATTAAGTTTCTGAAGAAACATACTGGTTTCATCACTAATAAATTCTTAAAGGCTTATCCATAAGGGAATAGTCAGAGTTCCAGATCTCTCTCCGGTGAAGTGGACATTAACGTTTTGCCACGTTGGAGATATATTCTTAAAAAGTATCAGCAAGGTGAGTGGCAAAGCTGAGAGAGACTGATTGCACCCAAGTACATCATCGAGCACTGTGGGATGGTAGGTGCTTTGGCAGTCAACCCGCTGGAGTTTGGGTGGAGATTTTAGAAAGGAGAAGTTTGTTTGTATTAAAAGGTGAGGAATAAGATTGCAGATGCATCTATACAGATAAATCCCTGTGTGGTGTTAAACTTAGACCCTGGCATCTGTTTCTGAGCACCATCGTGTTCAGGAGAGGTTGCAGCCTTGGAAAAGACACAGTGCAGCCTGGAAGTCCCTGTGTCTCAGGCACCCGTGGTGCTTTCAAAACAATGCAAAATAATGTGTTCACTGTGTTTTTGCACCACATCCAGAAGAGCACACAGAAACTTCCTCCCAGCGAAAGCAGAGCATCAAGCTGGCTTTGTGCTTCACTTAGTGCTCACAAGCGCCTTTCGTGTGTGAGTGCAGAGCCACCTGATGCACAGCAAACGGGCTAGGAGGGAAATAAAATTGTGTAATTGCCAGTTTCCTTCAATTCCGCTCCCTCTCCCGTTGTGCATAAAGGAGGCTATTTAAGTCTCAGCTGGAGTGAGGCTTGGTAATAAGCAGACATCTATGAACCTGCATCTGCTGCTGGTGTCTGCTAAGTTTGTTCTGTATTTCCATATTTATTGGCAATCCTGTTTTGGGAGAGATCTGTCTGAACGCTCCATGTCTCGTAGTGTGAAACCTGTGGAAGAAGAGTTTGTCCCTTCAGTCCCACAAGTCCTCATCCTTGGGACATCTTGGGAAGTGCAGGACCAGGCAGCATCACCAAAGTTCACATCAGAGTTTGCAAACCCACCACAAGCTGTGTTGACTTGCAAAGCCAGATCCTGCTCCCTGGGAAGCTCTGTGCAAAGCAGGGTGGCAGAAAAGGGGCAGCCTTGTTGGATGAAACAAGTGACATTTTCATGTTCTCGGTATTATTGGCTTCCAAACAGCTAAGCTGTCCCCAGCCACTTGCTTTCGTACATGGCTGGCCTTCTCTGGGCACAGAAGTGGTGCTCACAGTGCAAGCTCTGCTGAGACAGCCTGATTTAATAGAGATGTAATGGCTGGAGGAAGAAATTTACTGTGTGAGCATTGAATGTTTATACAATAATGAACATGTCATTATTTTTGTTATTGAACCAGTCTTTGACACATGCAACCAACAACTAAAATATGTTCATTACGTTCTGTACTGGTCAATTTAGTAACCAAAGTGGAGCAGATTATTTTATGCCTTTCATCGTATCAACAAAAATGTTCTCTGAGTAAAATGTACCTTTTTGGCCTGGAATATTTTCGTGTTACAGGCCAGTCTCTGGACTGTATGTCATTCTACCAGTATGTGCTCTAAAGCTGCCTTCAGCAGACACCTGGGGACTCCCCACTGCCTGGCAGCATAGTCAGCCAAGCTTAGTCCTGGGGCCAGGGCAGAAAAGAGTCTGCCTCAGTGGTTGTGAGCAGCAGAGCACCCTTTTGCCAGCCACACAGGTGGGAGTAATTCTCAGACCTCTGAAGATACTCCAGATGGCTCTGTGGGCTGTACCAGGAGTTTAGATGCCCTCAAGAGCCCATGTCAGTCATCTCAAGGCTGGTCCAGTGAGAAATACTGCCTGGGCTACATTGCTTGCAGTCTCCCCCAGTAATACCATTGTTTCACACTAACAGGCCAGCATGGCTACATGCAGAGCCAGAGTTTGAAAACACTGCCAGAGAAGCTCTCTCCTTTTGTCTCATCAATTCTCTCCTCCCAAAGATTGAAGAGAACTGGGTCTAGGTTTTTGGCTCAGACCCGTGCCTGCTGCATACATTTCCTCCACCAAATGGACACAACTATAAACTTCTTTCTGCATCATTTCCTGCAGGCCTGTACTAAACATGCCACCCAGGTGTCCCCGTGTAAAGCCACTTCTTGCTGTGTCTGCTTCTGTTGCTGCTGGCAGACTTGCCTTTGCGTGCTCACAGCAGGGCTCCCATCACAGCGTGTTAATTTTAAACAAACAAAGACTGCGTTTTGATTTGGAAGGGACTTTCCCATCAGTTTGTATCAGAGTTTCTTTTAAAAGGAAAGGCTGGATTTTGTTCTGTTTTATTTTCTGTTTTCCCCTCTTTTAATATGATCCCTGCAATTTTGTTTTCTCTGAAATATTGACTGGCAGCATTGCAAATTGCCTGCATGCAGTCAGGAGCTTGCCAGCACTTTCTTACTCAGCTAGCCATCAAGGTTGTGGATTCCACCACAATCGGTGCCAGGAAAGCTGTTGATCAAAAATATTCCTAACATCTGTGAGTCCTCTCCATCCAAATGAGATGTAGTTACATTCTCCTTTTCCCTACGCTCCTTCCAAAGTGTTGCTTCAGACACCTAGAAAGCCCTGGTTGCAAATCATAAGCTGATCTCTGATTTGCAGCTCCATTTCCAACTCTGTCTAAATCCAATATAAACTTCGAAGTGCCCTTCCCCCAAGCATAATACGTGAAAAATATCTGCCTCCAAAGGGAGAGCAGACGGGTTTTCTTTGCCCCAAGCATCATTTGATCCAGATGCTGTCCCATGCTGTCTATGGCCGGTGTGGTCACAGGCCAACAAGGAGGGTCTTGTGTGGGTGGGGAGAGAGGACAGGGCGCAGAGGAGGCTGCCAGGCGTGCCCAAAGCCTCACACACACACACACACACGTGTGCACACTCGATTCTGCCAGCGCAAGGAGGGGACTGGGGGTGGGGGGGGAAAGCCTGATTTCCCTTCCACCCTGTTCCTACCACCACCACCAATTCACAAGCCAACTATTAAATAATTAACGTACCCAGTGGGGCAGGAGGAATCAAAAGCTGTTGTGTTCCCAAGTTTTCTCTGGCTCTGAAAGGCACGGCTCGCTGTGTATTCTGGCACCTCGGAGCGGGTTTTCCTCCCTCCTTCGCCTCCCCCTTATTATCCTGTATGTGTGCTGGAGAGGGAAGTGGCGTTCCCAGCCCAGCGGGGGATGACTGTTATTTCAGACTAGCAACAGGGGAAAAGGAACAGCCTGTTGCCTGATTGATGTTTGTTTTTTGTGGACAGACACCAAAGGTTCATTAGAGATGGAAGGTTTGGGAGGAGGGGGGTGGCGGCGGGGGAGGCGCTCGCTCTTAAGGAACTATTGTACCCCTGTGCACTAACCTGGGCCTGCACTTTCTTTGACTTCTGTGGATGTCTCAGCTGTACCATTCTGGCCCTGGCAACTTTAGGAAAATATACACGCCACAGAGGTTCCAGTGAAAGCTCTGCAATGAGGGGATCAGGGGAAAAGGAAGGGGAGGAGAGAACAATGCAATAGGTTTTGCTGTAATTAATTTCAAATGTGCTGCTCATCTGTTCTCCTCGGGTTTCAAAGGGAATGAAGAGAGCTTGCAGGGCTTTTCCTACCACATCTGCATCTTTCCAGAGGTGGGCTTGGAAAGGCATCTTTCCTTCCATCTGTGGGTTTGACCAGTCTGGCATCATGGAATGCCGAGGGCAGCAAACCGATGCTGAAAATTATCTGCTGTCCAGAGGTGGAGGAGAGAGAGAGGAAGGAAGGGTGTGGAGGAGCATCTCTTCTTACCACACTGCAGAGACTGGGGAGGTTGGTATTGGGTAAAGCAGATTTCTCTGCTAAGAGTCCTCACACAACATTTGCTTAAATAACAAATGTTATTATACGCTCCTGTTGTTGGTCCTGAAAAGCTTCCAGGTTTTGGTGCAAGTGAATTGTGTGGTTACAAAGCTTCTAAAGATTTGGGTTAAACTCTCAATCTCTTGTTGACTTCATGCCTTTGAAAAATCTCACTTCCTATAATTGGGTGGTAACTAGTGAGTTTAGTGTTAAATCTCTGGTATTACGGCATCTTGAGTAGAAATAGTTTCTTCTGATTGCTGTGTCTGAAATATCATCTGTTGGACTGTGCTGTATGACACACAGAACAGGAGCTTGGCATCTGCCATAGGGCATTGTCCTTGTGTCCTTTGCCTTCAGGTCTCAATAGCGATGAAGTAACACAATTGCAGCAGTAAAGAGAAGCAAAATGGGCCTGTTAAGACTATTGGCTTTACTCCCCTCAACAAGATAACCAGATGCTAATTTGATAGCACTATGAATCTTAGCCAGAAAAATCAGTAAAAGAGAAACTTAAACTACACTAAATTACTGTTAGTGCTTTAACAGCTCTATTTTCAAATTGCTCCTTGCTTAGAAGCTTGCACTGAACCCTGAAGCTGGTGGATAACGACCTCTTGTTTAAACACATGGCTACTTTACGATCCTTAGCTCTTAGAAAAACCAGCCTCAATATCAGGCGGTGAATATTTCTGAAGTTTGCCCATAAGGAAAACATTTCTACAGGGTGATTGAAGAAAGTGTTCTCTTTTCTGGTCAGAAACCAATTCAGTGCAGCCACAACATGCTGAATACCCCAGAGGTACTTGAGGTGGGTGCTTGTTTGTGATACAGTCGTCTCCAGGATGCCAGTGCTGGTGTGTGACAAGCAGAGCGTGACCATACAGTGATAAATGTTCCCATGGTTCTTTGGAGGGGATGTAAATACTGCAGCGCTGTTCCAGGCTGTGTAAAGGAGTGTGTTGGGTTTTGTAGGCTTGCAAACTAAATAGACTTTCTGGCACTGGTGTGGGGCTGGCTGCTGAAGAGCTGGTCAGTGATGGAGTTTCACCAAATGCATGTGCAGTGCGTGGGGTAGGGTGGGCGTGACTTCACGCTGTGAACAGGCAAAATTGATATGGAGAACCAAAGAAATGGGGAGAAGCCCAGAGTTTCTGAATGTGGCATGTCTGTAGAAGACTGCAAGGACTTCAGACCTTTTTCTCTATAAATTTCTTGTGGAGGGGAGGGAAGGAAAGGGAAATCACATTTGGACAACATTCAAACCCACTGCCACCCCCCTCTTTGTGGACAGAAACCCATATGAGAAAGGAGGAAGAGCTGAGTCAAGTCCAGGTTTAATTTCCTGATCCTCCTCCATAGGAAGAAATATCCCTTCCTTTTAACTCTTGAACAAACAACTGCATTGGCCACATCATAGTGAAATATCCCTTAGATCACATCCAGATAAACCTGGATTCCAGCATTTGCTCCTGGTCATGGATGTTTTTGTACCTTGTGCTTGCCAGCAAATACAGGAAAGGAGCAATACCTGAGGTCTCTGCAGAAAGCACCTCTATTCCTCTGCCTCCTTTGCTTGCAGCTGGATTGGAGACCATATCCTTATTCCCTGCACACAGGGAGCAGCCATAACAGCACTTTGGAGCACAGCAGGGGTGCTTTGAATTCTCACTCTCCAGTCTTGGCCATGCCTTTCCAGCTTGTCGCCTCTCTCTTCATCAGTTTTGACAATAAGGGAGGAAGAAAGGCGGATGACAGGGCTGGGGAGGGGAGGGGGGCAGCGAGCTGCTGTCCCGGGGCTGCAGTTCTTTCCAGGAGAGCTGCTGTCTCCAAGTGCCACACAGCGAGCCCAGCCTTTGCCAGCCGTGTCCTGGGGGTCCTTTCCGAGTCAGACTTCTTTACCAGTCAAGTATAAGACAAGAGATTAAGGTATATTGTTCACCTCCTTATATTGTGATGTTTCTCTCCAAGGCTGGGGATCAGAAACTTACTGTAGGGGAGAGAGTTTTGCTGAAGAATAAAGGCAAAGCCCCAAGGAGGGTTTTGCAGGTCTGGCTTTTTGATCTAGCACAAAACTTTGTTCAAACATTGGATGGTTTCTATATGTTTGAAAAGGATAGAGGCTTTTTCTGGTTTTGTAAAGCTAGATCTCAAAATCCAGGGCAGAAGACAGGCTCAGCCCTTAGCCTGTCCCATCAGGCTCTGGAACTGATGCAGTGTTCCTGAAATCCCCCATAAAGCAGGCAGAGCCACCCTGCTCCTTGGCATCACAGGGGGCTGTGGGTGCAGGTGCATTCATCCTGCCTGTCCTGCAGCTGCAGGGCTGGGGTGCCAGGGGGCACAGAAGCACACAAAGCAGGAGGATGTGCCTGCCATCCGAGCGACTCCCGTGGGTGCTCAGTAAAACCATGGGAATCTGACTTTTCCTCTCCTTTTATTAGTTACAAATGATTTTTCTCTCCTTTGAAGGATTCCTACCACCTGTTCCTGCCAGCCAGCAAGATTTGCTTTAGAAGCTCATCTTAAAAAGGGAGAAGGGAAGGATGGGGTATTTCAGGAGCCTTGAACCACTGAGAGTTTGCCTTTGGAGATTCACAAGGGAAGAGCAGGAACGGGGAATGCTGTAGGGAGGTATTAAATGAGGCCCTTTTGTTTCACTCCTTGTAGAGCATGAAAATGCCCAAGGCATGAATACTCTGTTCAGATTATTCTTGAACATTTAAATGTCTGTTCTGGTAATTTATAAAATGAAGGGGAGGGAAATGCCTTACACAAGGAAGAAAAGGGAGACCTTTACTGGCATCCAGCACTGGTATCTGGGGAGTTGTTCTCTGCTGCTGTGGGAACTGGGGGAGAAGGTGGATTTATCTCATGGATGCAGCAAAGCTTTAGTCCCCAGAGATGTGGTGTGGCATCGGAGAGGCTGACTGCTCCCTCAGTGTCTTTCTCCTCCTTTCATGATAGGGAATATCCTTGCTTTCTTCCTGCCACTCGTGGTTGTGTTCAGTCTTAAAAGAGGGCAGGATTTTTCAGAAACATGCAGCACCCAGCATGAGGGGAATCTGGCTTTGGTTTTAACAAATTCTTGGGAAGAAACAGACTCATTCAGAGCAGGTTCTCCAAGCCTCTGGCAGGCTGAGAGCTCATTGGGAGCAGCCCAGCTCAGAGCCAGCCTGCCTGCAGAACAAAGGGCTGAGGAGAGCTCTCTTAAAAACACAGCAATACCAACTGGCTGTGAGAGTTTGTTCCGTAATTTGCCCTGCTTCCCATCTCTATATATAAAATAATAGGTGCTCTGTCCCTCCTGGCCTAATTCCTGTTTGTGGAGTGACTATAAGGTAGAATGTGATAGCCTAGTCATTGCCATTAGCCATGAGCATAACCTGTAACAAAAGCACTGTTGCTTGTGTTTTTCTTGTGGCAATTACCCCACTGTGAGGTCCACAGCCCCAGCATGGACCAGTGCTACTGTTTTCTGTCTTCTGGGACCACTGACAGAGCAAAGCAAATATAGGTCACTTCTCTGTTAGGGTGAGGAATCAGGAGGATGGTGTGGATTTTATTACTTTCAGATATTTGGGCTAGAGGCTCTCATGCTGTCAGAGCTGAATCATCTCTCAGCCAGTTTGCACGCAACATATGTGATAGATTTTGCAAATGAATATGTTAATGTGGGAGGAGGTGGTTTCCCCTGAAACCAACTGCTGGCACTTTGGAGTGTTGTCCTCAAAAACAAAACCATATTGTGTCCTCAAAAACAAAACCAGTGGCACCAGCCCTTGGATTCTGCCCCTTGAGAGATGAGGCATTTCATTTGTAATCGTTGAATTGATTAACCATTTCAGGGTCATTAGAACAAATGCATTTCCCCTCCCTGCAAGGATCTAGGATGTCATCTCCAGTTAGTTTAATATGAGCAAAAGTACCTCAAACCGTTGCTGAAGGGCTGAGATGAGGAACTGCATCATTGCACTTCTCTGTGAGCCTCTTTGGTACGGAAGCTATAAATTGCTTCTTACTGTGCTAAGATTTCCTATCAGTCGCAAATACTGCCTTATTTCTGAGCCTTCCCTCGTGCAGAGGGCAGCACTCCTCCAGCCTGGGGGATCTGGAGTTGATGGGGAGCAGGTAGCTTTGGGTAGAGATAGAAAGGCTCAATTCTGACTTCACAGAGAACTGCTTGTAAGGAAATACAGATATAATGAGTGAAAGATGCTGTCTGCTGTGCTGATGTGGAGTGGAAACTCTCGAGAAGTAGCTTGGACCCCACTTTCCCCTCCTAATGTGCAAGAATCTGGGAATACAGGAATTTGCCAGACCCAAGCAGCTGCTTAGTACTGGACTCTAGGCTTTGTGTTTGTGCAGTTTGGAAAAACTGTGACATGGAGAGGACTTGAAGGAAAAACTTATAGTGAATTCAGTGGGATTGTTGGTACACATGGCAAACATGTAAAAACAAGAATATGAATTATGCAGCAATTACTGTCTTGGAAAAGTATCTGCAGGCTAAGCCCACATACTTTGTCTCTTTTCTTTCACCCAATCCCGAAATGAAAATGTGCAGCAGTTTCAGACCAGACTATTCCTGTGATTGTCTTTGCAGAAGTCTGAGCCTGTACTTGTTTGTTGCCTGAGACCGAGGTTAGATGTGGCAGTGCCTGCCCAATTATTCCAGCTCAGAGGGTAATGTGGGGGTTGTGAGAGTGGCTCTGCCTGGGAAGTGGGAGAGCTCAGAGCCATGTGCTGCTGGGGCTCCTGCAAACCCCAGGCAGCAAGAAAGCCAAATACCCCAGTCAGTAGGGCAGTGAATACTCTCCTGAATGATTTCCCTCACTCCAGTGAGCAGTCTCACACATGTCAGAATCACAGGGGTTTTCCATGCCCTGACAACCTGCTGCAGATTCCATCCAGCAGCCTTGTGGAAATTGTTGTGCTTGATGATCTTTGCAGGGCCACTGCAGTGGATGTAAAGGGACCCCAAGGAGTCAGCGGGAAGAGGAGTGTAGAGCACATATTTGGGTTTGCAAGTGCTGAGTGACTGTTCCAGGATTTTTGCACATCCAGGCTGGCATCACAGCAGTCTGTGCTGCCTTGCACCCTCCAACCTTGTACGACTTTTTTCCACAGCCATAAACCCTCACACAAGAAGAGATTCAAGAGTACCTTTTCATTAATAGGGTGTGATTCCATTGCAATGCACGGCACAGTGTTCCTCTGTTAGGTCTTATTAGATGCCAGATCATACATTATCCTCCAGCATATCCAGCACTAAAATATTTCCAAAATTTCTACTGCCCATTGAAGAATTCACACTTCATCAAAGGAGGAAGCTGGAAGGAGCTTTGCAGCTGCACTTCACACACTGAGATCATGCTGAAGGAGTTTTCCTTCTGCAGTGTATTGAAGTGTTCTTTTCTTTCCCTTATTGCATACCAAACCACTCTTTCCTGTTTAGAAGGAAAAAGCAATCATCCCTCACATTTTTCTTCTCAAGCATTCTGCAGAGGCATCCTTCACATGCTATTGCATTCTCAGAGTGTGCTTCCTATTGCACCAGGTGGGACAGAAAAGATTTTTCTGACCATGCAGCACCTTCCAGTGTGGGGAGTGGAAACACAATCACAAAGAATCAAGGGTTGAGAACTGAGGTGAAGGAAAGCTCCTCTGTTCCAGAACTTTTGTTAGCAGTCATTAATAAGTGTGATACACGTGCAACACAGTCCAGTTTTCTTGATAGGGTGTGTTTAAAGGAAGAGTGAACTTTTTCAATCTTAAAAAGCAAAAGGCCATCTGTGACTTCCTGATGCTGTTTACAAACGTTTTTTGCCTGTGCTGTGCTGTCAGTAGCTGTATTTATTCATTGCTCACTCTGTGAATTAAAATGTTGAGGCAGCTCCTGACATGCTTCTTCCAGCGCATCCTTTTGGAGTGAATATTTGGTTGCCATAGGGACCAAATCCAAAGGGCACACACCATTCAAGTAAATGTTCCCTGATTAACAACTTGCAGCTTGTCCCTTAAATATTTTAATTATCCATGATGCAACTGGAAATGTTGTTGAATGTATTGAGTCTGTTAGTTTCAATATCTCAATTTTTTAAGATGCCATTGCAGCAGCTCAGGAGCTGGATTTTGACTATGCAAAGAGCAGTGAGGCCTTACTACTTTTGAGCTTGCAGGAAAATTCTTCCAGTTTCTCTTCGTCTTGAGCCTACATTCTCAACCAAGTTAATGGAAAGAGGTGTTCCTGCACAACTGCTAGCAAAATGGAGGCAGTTGGCTAACAGCTCAGCATGTTGGTTTAGGTTAGTAATGGGCTGGTGCTAAATCCAGGTGAAGGGATCTGCGTGGAAGGTGCCTCCTTGTGCCTGGGTATGAAGAGGGAGGGCAGTGGGAGACAGCAGGGTATGAGGAGCTGCTGGTTGGAAAGCAGTGGCCCCACTAGACAAGCACTCGACCTCAAGTGTTGTTTTCACAAATTACGAGCATATTAGCACTAATGTGACAGCAGCTACTGAGCTGTGAGGGCTGGATGTAACAAATAAACAAGACGGGATTTTGCTAATTTGTGCGTGGTCAGTCACTCCTCTCGGTTCCTGCTTAGCAGACGCTCTGTCACCTTGCAGCACAGCTTTGCATTCTCACAGCTCCAGCCCTAACATCAGCTACAGACCTCAGTTACGTTACTGAGACTGTTTCTAAACAGATCTGTTTGCCACCCTTTAGGGAGGAAGACTCTCGTTTGGATCTTTCTGCCTCTGCTGCAGTGGGGAATAGATAACCTCCCTGCCTTCCTTTGGTAAAAGCTGCCTGTGTGCCTGGTGGTGGGAAGCCGTGGTGAGACCCCAGCAGTAACACTGCCCCTCTACCTGCTGCTTTTCTCGTGTTGCCTGAACTGGTGCCATGTTTCTGTGACAGCAGCAAGGGGAAGCAGCAGGAATGTGACACCCATGGTAGGCAGGAGCCAGTGGCCCTAGGCTGAAGAGCAAGGTATGAACTCATCTTGATTAGCTCTGTGGTGGGGGTCTGTCACCACTTAACTGGCTGCCAATAGCTCCCCTAATGAAGGATGATGGATGGGGCTCCAGGGCTGTGGGAAGGGGCCAGCCTGTCAGAAGCAAGGATGCTCAGAAGGACATCTCTCACCTGGAAAGGACGGAGAGCCAAGAGCTTGAGCGTGGACAGTTCTTCTTTCATAGCATCAGGACAAGCATCAGTTGTCTTCCAGAGCAGAGAGGGGGATTTCTGTGACCCTGCATATGCTTGGCTGGTTAGGGCAATCATCTGTTCCCAGCAGAGATGATCTGGTGTTTCAGAATGTTCTTTCTTGCCTTTTTCTGGTTTTGGTTAGCAGATGTGCTTTCCCAGCCAGACGTTGACTTAATTTCTCCAGGCTGGAAGATCCGAAAGGTCATTCACGCTCCTCCGGAACAGTCTCACTTTCTGATTTTACTTTAAATCATTCTTTGGGAGTTTGGAGCTCTCTGATGTCATTTTAAAAAAAGAATCAAAACCTTCATAAGACTGTGCAGATGAAACAAAATTGTTGTCTTAGCCCACACAAGGTATTATGCAGCCTGGCAGATCCCTTCCTTGTAGCAATAAGAAAAGGATTTGGCATTTAACCTCTTGAAATTAAACCAGAGTGTGAACTTCAATAGTTCAATCTTATCAGGGCTTTGCTAGAATAACAAATTGTGAAAAAATGTAATCATGTCTCCAATGTGACCTTGGCAGATCTGCCTCTGTGATGTGAGAGATTAGGTAACTCTAAGCAGATGGCTGTTTATTTTGAAAATAATAGTTATAAAATCTTTCTTTTCCCAGTTTGTTTGCACTGCCTGCGAAGGATATGACAGAGAGAATTGTGGTCTGGATCTCTGTGTAACAAGCTGCTCTATTATGCTGAGCAGTAATTGCTCTTGGAGGTTTGAGTTATCGATCTATTGGTGGGGGTTCAGTTTCAGTGTAAAGACCTGTGTTCATGATTTAATTGGAGTGATTAATAACTCACTCGCAGGCTAGATGGGAATCGATATGGATTTTAAACAGCAAAAGTAGTACATTTTCTCTGGTAATGTAGTAGTTGATGGTTTATTATTTGCCCTTGTTTGCCTAATTAAAATCAAAAGATTCCTTGGTTTATAACAGTTCTGTCTGTTTAAAAGCTTACAGCTGGAGCTGAGGATGTGTGCTTGCTTGCTTTCATATTGGGGGAGTGTCTTTCTAAATAACTTATTTACCTTGTTGCTTGTCTGTCACTCAGATTAGACGTACAACAGGCCATCACACATTAAAAAAAACAGAACAAAACACAAACACACTTTCCGTGTATAACTACAAGAAGCTTTAGTAATGATTTCTGGCCAGGGAAGTAGAGTGGCTCCTACGTCACTGGTTTGTAGGCATTCAGCATCTGCTTAGGAGCAGTGCTGAAGAGATTTAACCCATTTGATCCACCATTATAGCCCTGGATTAAAAAGCCTCTATGAAACTTTCAATCTCATTACAACGCCAGCACCCACAGTAGGTGCTTCAGCTGCAAATCCAGTTCCAGCTTTGCGTTGAGACATTGCCAGAAGCAGCATTGCTAGGAAAATGCAGTGTGACTTACTTTGGGGGGGATTTGAATGGTGATCCTTCTTCTTTATGCTGTGGCCCCAATCCTTGTGTTTGGCACCCATTTTCATTCAGCTCCTGCAGCTTTGGTGTGTCATCATGCATGCTTACAGCTAACATGCCTCAATAGAGCATGGAAAGCTCTCAAATCTCTAAGAATAAAACATCCCATTAAAGAACCATAAAGCAGCAAATAGGCATCAAGTCCATAGATCTTAATGCTGTTGCTCCTCAGTTTCTGCAGGAGGGGGTGAAGCCCTTCTGTGCTTCCAGCTTTCTCAACAAAGACTCTTATCTACAGAGCTGGCTGAGGAAAACATTGTGTAGTGCGTTTGAATCTTCTTTCCGATTTGCAGAGTCGAGTAAGCTTTCTGGTGGACAGCAGTTCCCTATGTTCAAATTAATCCTAGTGATGGCAGACCTTTTCTTATTGATTCATGTTCACAAACATCTTGCTATATACCTGAGCCACAGACCGAAAACACTGATCTGGACGGAAGTGTTTTAATTTTAAATAGGTATTTCTTTAAGAAATCTTTCCTACCAGTCCTGGAAGAATCAAACTAAATGTAAATTTGCCATGCTTGAGTTTCTGATTGGGGGAGAAACTTTAATCCTACTGAGAGTGGGGGATGCAGAGCCCTCGAGGTGGTCGGGGTTACCTGAAGCCCTTGGGCTGCATCAGCATTGCCAGGGGGATGGTGACCAACACACGGCCAGAGCCGGCTCTGGGGAGTGCCCACAGGATGTGTCCATGAGGGTATAGGAGAGAGGAACTCTCTGCTCGCGTGTGCTCCTAACGTGGAAGTCGTGGAGCATGTCAGCCCTTCGCTCTTGGGAGTTGCTGGCTCTGTGATAAAAATGAGAGCTGCTTTCCGTGTCGCGACATTATGAAAATGACTTGAAGATATTTCACTTTTAAACTTGGGCGCTTCGGGAGGGAGGGTGGGGGAAGGCACCCTTGGAAGTTAATTTTGAGGACTAAGCTGACAGCTTTTTGCCACTGTTGCTTTCCTCTAGGTTGAAAAGCTGAAGGCTTGTTACAGCCCCAGCATACAGCAATCTAGCAGGTTAAATGACTTGGGCAACACAGTTTATTAAAACTGGCAAGTGCTCGCTCCAGTTCTCTTCCTGATAGTCAGGGCTGCCGGGGAGAGTAATTGATAGTGGCAGCTGTTCGGAGGGTGTTTCGGATTGCGGCGGGGCGATCTGACTTGACAGACAGCTCTGTACAAATGAACTGAGTGATAGGGGACGAACCCAGGCCGGGCTGGGAAGCCGCTTCCCACTCGGGCTTGGGAATGGGCTGTGGGAGCGGCGCCGGGAACAAAGGCCGGCTCCTCGGCACGCGGCAGCGCGGGTTCACAGCCGGGCACCGCGGCTTGTGCTCGCACTCAGTTTGCTTTTCTCTGTGAGAAAACACTGTAAATTTTTGTGGAACATCCACCAGGAGCCCCTGATGTTCAGAGGAGCCCGTGGCACAGGAGAACATTGTTTTGACACAGCCTAATGTGTAGTACGGCTGTTGTGATGGAAACTTGGCCTTTGCTTCTCAAAAATCGTCGTGTTGCACGCCATGGACCCTTCCAGACAGTAGTTTTATGTGCAAGTCCCACGTCTTTATGTCTTATCTTGAGCTTATTTGCATTTAAATAGGCGGAGGAACTCTGTGCCCCCTTTGTTGGGGAGCTTCTGTGCGATAGCTCTGCTTGCCTTACCTTTGCGAACAGCCTAATCACTTAAAGTGTTAAGTAGTGCTACCCTCCTAAAATGCAATGAAAAAGCCATTTATATAAAAGCAAAAGCCATCTAGGGATAAAGAATTAGCACTTTAATATTGATTTTCACTTGTAAGCACTCTACCAGTGTCAGTGTTATCGCTGTCACTATTGAATGCTTTATTCTCTCTTCTGCTTATCCACAATACATTATGCACCAGCATAAAAGTTCAATTTAAAATAAAATTAAAAAAAAAAAACAAACTACAAAATGTTTACTGACGTTCATTTAGTTACTTTTTTGTTTTGACCTACTGCTGTAAAGTCCTGCTCTTCTTTATTTGTTCCCCTGGCTGATGCGTCAAAACTCTTCTCTGGGACTCATCAACTCCCTCTGAAATTCTCAGCTTCTTGCCGTGTATAATTCCTTCGGTGGTGTTTTTGTAGCGTTCCTTGCTGGAATATGGAGCAGGGTTCACCATCACCAGTCTGGCCTGGTCTGTTTTCAAGGATATGTATAGGGCGGATAGATGGGCTACAGATGGTGGTTGTTGTGTTTCTTGGGAAATTGCCATTGGTAAAGATGTCATTGATGGATGTAGGAGAGGAATTTCTTTCTCACATCACCCCATCACCCTTGCTGTTTGAATGCAACAAGGGAGACTGCAGAGGGAGGCTGCAGAAAGACATCTGAATGACTCCACTTTTCTTTTTTTCAAGAGACAAAGGAAAGGCGTGCAAGCAAGATTAGATTATTTCCAATCACGTTGTACGTGTGTTGACAGTCCCCTTTCAGCAGCAACCAGCAGCTTGCAAAGAGTAAGAGGCAGGGCTGGAACTGCTGTTGCCCTAAGTACTGTTTGTATAACACAGTAACTGCTTATTGGAGTTCTCAAAGCAGCCTTTACATGTTTAATCCCTTGCACTTGAGCTACTCTTAATCAGCTTGAAAGCAAATTCCTGTAACAGAAAGGTTTAATTTGTGTCTGGGACTTCCTGTATTGTGCTTAGCCTGCAATGCCATGTAGTTACACACTGGCAGGCATGTCACCCCGTGCAGCCTTGGGGATGGGCAGTGCATGGTTATTCCAGCCACAGATTCAGAATTCAGGCAACTTCCAGATGGGGTCTTGGCTGATGGTCTCTCAGCTTCAGGTAACTCCTCCTGAAGCATGCTTTATGCAGTAATTTAAGCTGTAGTTGACTTTGGGGTTTCCCTTCACCTCTGGTTTCTGCAGATTTACAGAGCAGTAGCTCTAAAGCTCTCTGTGCTTTTAAAAGTTGTTACGGTTTCTTCTTTACTGGTTGAAGTTGGAATTGGATGTAGCCCGAGATGCAGGGAGGTTAAGATTTTGCAACACTCCAAATGAACAAATTAGTCCATCAGGGAGGCAAGAATTACTAATCCCAGGTTGTTGGAGTTTTTTCCTTGTTAGCGTAGTTTCAGCCTTTTCTTCACTGTCTCTCTCACTCAGTCATCATTCATCCCTGTGAGACGAGACATGTTTCACTGTGTGTTCATTTAAGAAAACCTCTCAATGGAAGAAGTCCAAGGTGTTTGGTAAGAAAATAAACAAAAGTTGGCATGCTCAAAAGGGGTAGCGCTCTGCACAGTGGAGAGTGGCAGATGTGATCCAGCCTTCCCGTAGCATGGCTGGAACATGCATCATTACAAATGTCAGATTTCCTGTGAAGGGACAAGCTGAACTGACATGCGTTCAGGTTTAATTAAGGTTGAATTATTGGAGCTGACTGTCAAGTCTTAGGCAAATTGGCTCAGCCTGTTATCATTAAGCATGAAAATTACTCTAGGACTTGGTAAAAATAAACACATTTTTGCCTCTAGAACGTTGTGGTGTGGTCGGGTGGGTCTGTGTTTTTGTTGGGACAGTTCTACTCAGCTCCGTGGGTCCATCTGCTCAGGAGGGCTGGGTTAGGAGCCCAAGAACAGAAATTTCTGAAAGGATCTCAATGCAACCTGATCCAGCTTGCACAAAAGGGAATATTTGCTTGCTTTCCTTGGGATATTTCCGTATGTGAGTGGCAGTCAGCCTGGTCAGAGCTTGGGCACACAAGAGTGTATTTCCCTTTTGGAGGGATATTCAAGCATCCTGCAGAGAAACTACAGAGTTTGAGATCCTGATAAGAATGGGCAACATCTCTCCTTAAAATCATTAAAATTGACTTTCTGAGGAATTTCAGGAAAGTTAGCTCAGAGACTTCCATGTGTGCATTGCAGCCATCAGGAGGAGAAACGGCAAAGTCACCAAACACCAGGATTCTCCCATTCCTGTGTGGTGGCTGAGAAGGCTTGGGGACTCAGCTCTCTCACCTGTTTTTCCC
Organism: Oreocharis arfaki; assembly: GCA_013398015.1. Lineage (NCBI taxonomy): Eukaryota > Metazoa > Chordata > Aves > Passeriformes > Paramythiidae > Oreocharis > Oreocharis arfaki. The sequence continues at coordinate 29,905 of VZRR01005151.1, read as the reverse complement.
CTCTTGCCCATGAATTCACATCATATTTTTCCCTTCTCAGTGCTTCTGTTTTTGTACAACATGGCTGCAAAAGGAGAGAAGATACACTCATGCCTGTAGCTTTTCTGGCAAAGGGGGAAAACTGGCATGTGGGTATTTTCGTTGTTGTCGAGAGCGAAACACAAAAACATTGCAGTACTGCATCCTGAGAGATGGAAGTTGGCAGCAGGAATTAGTCATGTACCCCTAGTACTAACTAACACAACCAGGCTTGGCTGGTCAATTCAGTCAGCAAGGGAGCCTGAGCTTTTGCTTTGAGAAAATTGCAAATGAGAACTAATGCTTGAAACCACAGGGAATCAATAGTTGCACATAAAACTGGTCAAACAGCTGCTTTTAATGTGGGACTTTATTGATTTGTTTTGGATCTAATTGACTTTTTACTCAACTAACTTTTGTGGTGCCAGTGTGTTTTGAATATACACCATTAGTCTACATTGCCTATAATTACACAATATGAAGTTTAACTCTGTAGGAGGAGGCCTGTTGGATGTAAAGAGCTAATGGGCTCTTAGGAAACCTATGCTCAGGAATGAAACCAAATTGCTTTTAATGGGTAGCTCCTGAAAAATAGTGGAATCTACAGCTGTGAACACACTTGTTCCAAAATGCAGTGTGGGGAGCCCTGGCTTGGCTAGGCAATGACATTTTTTCAGTTGTTAGTAATAAAATCTGAGGAAAATTTACAAACATAGGTGGCATTATAAAAAATAATGATGTGCAAGAGCACTGAGAATTTGACTTTTAAAAAAAATTCTAAATAGCATTGGAACCAAGTCTAGCTACATCTCACAACCGGGTTACCTCTGATGCATGAATTCGTATTTCAAAAAGAAATTCACTGAAATGAGAGGCTTATATTTATTGTAGAGAATAATTTAGGATCTCCAGACATTGTGTCAAACCTGTAGAGATATATAAGGTGCTGGAAAGTAGAGTGTTGATAGTACTTGCTGCCAGCCAAAACACTGGGGTTTGGAAACGCTTCTGTTCCTGTTACTTGTGGGTTTGAGGCCCCAAGACCTCAAGACATTTTCAGCTGATAAATGTAGTTCATATGTTTCCATTCATCCTCTTCTCCCGTTCTGAATTTATACATATGCAGTGATGAGCTGATTGATGGCTGGATGAAGGAGATGGTGCATTGGTGAGAGTGCAAGCAGAGCCAGAAGCAGTGTGGGAAGCTGCCTTTTCTCTGAAGGAAGGGGATGCCATCACCACGTGGGCATTCTGGGTACAGAACATGAGCTGGTGTGCTGCAGGCTCTGATTCATCGCTGTCCCCCTCCCATCTAATGCCAGCATGGTGGCACTCAGGCTGTAGAAGTGACAGTGGGGACTCTGGCCTCGCATGGGCTGGTTCACAAACGCCTGTTCAGAGCATCTGCATGGCCAGAATTAGCTCATGGTGTGTGTTGTGTGTTATTTCCACACCCTCCTACATCAGGAACTGGCTCAGTCCTTTGATGAGACGGGAGAATTTCAAAGGTGGAATTTGTTTGTGAGGGTGTTGGGAGCATGTTAATGAGTGTAGGTAGCATCTCTTGCGTGTCTGCAAGGCAGTGAAATGCAGGCAGCCCCCGGCACATTTTGGTGGGTAACAAAAGCATGCCTCCAAAAGTCAGAGGTGCTGTGTGTGCACAGTGGAGGGTGTGAGTGTGAAACATACCAACAACCTTAGCTCCTGTAGCCCATGAAGAGCTTTTCTTGTAATTGTGGGTATGTGTGCACTCAAGGATACACAGATTAGGGCGAAAAGGGAGTTACAGTGGGAGTTGAATTGCTTTCATGTTGGTCTTTTCAGTTGTCTTCGACCTTTTGGATACTGCTTGATCTGAAATATCTCTTCTTTCCTCCCTTTTTCCTTTCCAGCCTTTTAACTCTTTGAGATGCTTTGTTTAGCTTAATTATGAAAAATGGCAGAGTTTGTCACCATAGAAAGAGTAATTCCATATGGAATTCTCTCTGTAGGTGCATTTTGCAAAGTTGCAGCATTCCTGAGTTTTGGCATGCCGTGCATACAGGTGTTTGCACTGTTTAGGATGAGCAGGACTGCATTTGGGTGCTCACTGAACTTCTGACTGGATTTTTCCGGCATTCTCTGTTCTGTTCTTCCACACAAGTGTGTGGCCAGGGGACAGCAGTGTCACAGCTTCTCTGCAGAGCTGTGCCATCCTTTGCTACAGAGATCCCAGGTAGCCTCCATCCTAGAAGACAGGTGGGGTTATCATTAAGGATTGGTGCTTGGGTCACGGTGCGTTGTAGCTGGAGTTGAGCATAAATCCAGTATGGTTACCTTGAAAGAGCATTGAGAAAATGAAATGTCTTAATGATGAGGCGTGTGTTTCATGAACATGGAACTTACATTGAGCAGGAAATACTGTAGCAGTAACTTGAGACATGTTCACACTCCTATTGTACATAACCTTGAGCCCCTGAAGAAGTCACAAAGCTGTGTGTTCTCTGTAGTATGCATTCATTTAATGACAGCTAAGTCTCTTGCACGCATGCTAAAAGTACTGTGGACTGGCCAGTCAAGGACAGTGGAAGGACAGCCGCAAACACACATCCATCTAGTAGCAGCACTGCTCCCACGGCGCTCCCACGAGCTGAAACATGACTTGTTTTTTCCAAGGCATATGTTCTACCAAGCAGCAAAAGAAACGCAAACCTTTCAGCATGTGCTTTGGTCTTTTTCTTGTTGCTCCATAAGGTCCCACCTTGAATGACAAGCCAGAAGCGAAAGCAGCCAATGTCCCAAAGGTGTCTGGGCTAGAGCGGAGCCGGGAGCTGAGCACCGACGTGCCCTTTGCCCTGCCCATCCCCAGTCCCCAGCCAGTCGCTGCCGTTGTGACTTCGACTTCCTCAGCGCCCACATCAAGTGCCAGAGCAAGCCCACTGCTGAAGAAGGAGCCAGTGATTTCAGCACCAGCACCACCCAGGCTCACGCCTCAGCCGCAGCCTCGGCCGCAGTCACAACCTCAACCTCGGCCGCAGTCGCAGCCTCAGTTAATCCCTGACCTTCGGAGCCAGCCTCCGAGTCACATCCCTCCGCCTCTCAACTACCAAGTGCATCACCAGGTGGCCCACAACGGACTCAATAATATCAGGTAGGGGGAAGGGATGGTCACATCATCTTCGGGCTGCTGCTGGGCTAAAGCTTGTTTCAAATGGGGTAGAAATTGCTGGGACGTAAGGTGAGCGCTCAGCTGGGGTACGATGGTCCATGCTTTGGGTACTGGACTTCATGGGCTGCCTCTAAGCTGGATTTTCCAGCTGTGGTGGATCAATAAAATTAAAACGTGATAAATGAGGTGATAAATGCACACCTTCTGGGAGAAAGGCACATGTTCCTTTCAGTCCAGTCTCAAAAAAAATTTTGCACGGTCTTGTCTGAGCTGGCTAGTTCTTGCTGTAGAAATGTAAGGTGCTTTGAGTTTGAGCAACACCTTTGTTCCATATTCAGAAATACTTAAATTGAAGTAGGTTTGCTCATAGTTACCAGGTTTTTTGTCTCACCAGCATCAAAAGAGGGATATGTGTCTTGGGCTCTGATTCTTGTGGGTCCTTTCCAACTCAAAATATCCTGTGATCTGTTTTGGAAAACACTGTGTCCCTGAGACCAGGGCTCCCATGTGGGCTGATAAATCTGCTTCAATCTGACATGTTCAGATCTTGCAGGAGGCATAGCTCCACTGTTTAAATTGCCTCTATCCAGTTAGGAGGGTGGGTGAAAATGGTGTGGATAAAATGTTTCTAGAGAAAAGAGTTTAGTCAGTCAACTGGAACCTGTATGATCTTTTTGCTGGTACAGAAAACATGCCTTGCCTCTCAAGCAAGAGCTAGGCTAGTTTAAACAAGACGAGAAAACTGATTTAAGCATAATATTTGACTGCACAAAGGTCAGAATATGAATACAGAGAGCTGCCATTAATGTGTATTTCATAGTATCCTGCATACTTAAGCTCTGTTGTGGTTTTACCTTGTAAATGCCACCATAGTATAAATGGTGAATAATATTTCAAACTGTTCAAGATCTCTCTGAGGTTTAGCTTGCAACAAATATTCAGTGTTGTGGGAATTAAACAACTAATAACTGCAGTGATAGTGTGTTTCAGCCCACAAAACTTAGATCACTTGCAATGGAGTAATGATAATAGAAGAAGATGTAAAATACAAATTACTATGAGAAAAATGGTTAGCATGGTGCGGGTTTGCGTGCTTGTGTGACTACAGCTGCACAGCCCATGTGCAGCAGATCCACTGGGGTCCCAGAGTCACTCGTGCTGTACAGCTTCGCACACCCAGAGCAACAAAAAGAGGAATCGGTGTCACTGTGTCCTCTGGTCACAAGGACCGACACGGACACTGCATGGTCATCAGAGGCTCCATAAAGGTGCAAAATCCAGCTGCCTCTATGGCTTTCATCAGTACTCATAGATAGCTCTGAGGATTGTAGCACCAGAGGAAATGTCCCTCCGGAGAGCCCAAGGCCCATTCTGCCCCGTTGGAGACGTTCATTAAGATTCGTTAACTGTCTCCATTGCCGTTAAGACAAGCAAAAGCATAAGCCTGGGGAGATCGATGTTCCATAGTTGCGTTGTTTCTGGTAGTGTATTTCTTGCACTGTTTCAGTCCTGTATTGTAACACGCTCTTTCTCTCTCTGTCTCTCTCCCCTCCCTCCCATCTCTTTCTCTCTGCAGCCGGAGCAGCAGTGCTAGCAGTGCAACAAGCATCAGCCTCCCGAAACACCTGCCCCTGTCTCCCCAGATTCCTCCGCACCATTCCTCCGGCCCAGCTCTGCCCCTCTCCATCTCTAATCTTGCTACCTCGCACTTCTCTCTCAGATCGCAGACCCAACACCAGCACCATCCGGCCATGTTCGCCACCCCACCCACGCTGCCACCTCCACCAGCGTTACCCACCAACAGCCTCGTGATACCAGGGCACCCTGCGGGTAGGTTCCCTTCTTCTGCCAGGGCTGATCGGCCGTGCATGCACTGGAGGGTGTTGAGAGATGGGCTGGCTGGTGGGCAGGTGAAATACCTTGACACAGACCCCTCAGTGTGTGCTGGAACTGTGACAGTGCTCATGAAACAGGTAGGAGACCTGGACGTGCTTTACCGGATGAGAGATTGTAGACACAGTGCTGTAGCTTCCTATAGGAAGTTTTCAAAACAAATGCTTCAAAAAAAAAAAAAAAAGTCCTGTTCAGGGCATGAGTTGTCCAGTGTGGCACTCCACAGTCCTCAGACATTTTTTAGATTAACAGAAAAGTGGTGCACAGTTTTCTGTTCTCCCCTTCTCTCTCTCCTCTCCAAAGAAAGCTGCTGCTGTTAGAACTGATGAGAAAATACTACTTCTACAATTGTTCTAACCGAGCGCTTGAATCTCACTGAATCCCCTGCCTGATCCTTCGACCAGCAGCTCATCCTGCTGGCAGAGCAGGATCCTCTGCCTGCAGCAGCACAACTGCTCTGTGCCCATGGCTCCGTGGCCTTTCAGACTGAGTCAGAGACAGCTCAGCTGACAAGCTCTGCTGTTCAACTCTCACTGTCTTTGCATCCTTTTAAAAAGTTTCCTTTGTTCACCTTGGCCCCCATTCTATTGTCACTTCTGCCCTAAATGCCCTGTTTATAGCTTATCCATTAGCCTACAGCTGTCCCTGGAAGAGACCCTGGCAGCTGGAGACTTCCCAGCAACTTTCACTTGCTGGGGCCTCCTTTTGATCTGGCATTTGACTCCACAACTAACTCAGCAGGGATTAAACAGGACAAGCATTTTGCAAAAAACACACTCTCTGCTTCCTATGAAGTCAGTTAAAGGAATAAGGAAATGGCAGATTTGCTGTGGAAAAATCTGATGGTCTTCCATCCCCCTTTTTGGATTCCAGGAGCTAAATAATGTCTCATTATTTATAACTGCTTCTTTAAGTGAAAAAAAAAAAAGTACGAATTGGTCCAAAGTGAGCTCTGAGAATGATGATAGACAAAAGTGCTGTGGGTTCCCAGCCAGAGACAGGACCACATAGGCCAAAGCTGGCGGCTGTCACGGGCCCTGGCACCATCTAGAATTTCAACCACATGGCTGGGAAGATGTTGGCAGCGCTGTGGGAGACCTATTCATTGCTTCCCCTGTCTAAGGCAAAGGACTACTGTGATGGAGACTTTGAAAGCCTTGCGAAAGGAAATAGCAAAGCGCTCACTAAAAGCATGATACTGCAGTCACTGAAAGCAAGTATGTTTTCACCATTAACTTCAGGAGGTGCAAGATCAAGTGACCTATTCACATTCAGCAGCTTGCCAGGAAAACAGTAACAGTCTTGCTCCTACTAAAAGGATTTCTCCTGCAATTTAAGTAGGAGAAGCCTAAGTTAGTGGAGGGAAAGGTCTGGCCATCTAACCCTGCAGACGGTGAAATGCCTCTTGTCTGCACTATATGAAATGCCTGCAAAGTGGCACATCATAAAATCAATACAGAGTGCTGCAGAGCCAGGAGCTTCAGTTGTCATTCACATAAAACTTTCTTAAAAGCCAACAATATTGCTGAGCTGCCCTGAAGAACAAGACAAGAATGCACTTCTGGTGGCATTTCTTCCTTTTGAAACCTAAAGCTAATACAAGTAACTTAGGAGCAACCTTTGCTGGGCGTCTGCCCTCTGCTCAAGGGCTGCCCTGATGTAGAATACACAGAGGAAAGAGTAGCCTGTGTCCCTTCTCTCCTGCACGTGAGGGCACCACAAGCAGGAGTGCCCTTTTTGTGCCATGCCCAGCTCGTGCATGCACGCAGGCCAGTGTTCCCAGGTCCCAAGGGCTGCTCAGGCACTCTGATCCTGGTCGTGTTATTGTGTGACTGGACCTGACATCACTGGCAGGTTCTTGTACCAGTTCTAATCCAGACATTGCTCAGAGCCCCTCACAGAGATGGGTTATTCCTTGGCAATTCCATCCTTACTATGAAGCAGCCACTCCTCCAAGTGCCACCCACCTTCTCCAAACATCTCCAGGCCTTTTCTTTTCCTGACGGAGGCCAAGGTTGTGGTAGAGGGCTGTGGGCTGGAGCCAGCTGCAAATCTATCAGTCTGACTTCCAGTCTCTTAAAGAAATTGGATATCAGAGCACTTACAACTGCCAACTTGCTTTTATCTCTCCCTCCAGAAAAGTGGATTATCTTGATGCTAACAGAAGGATTCAGTTTCTTTAAGTCATGCCAGATGTAAAAGCGTAAACACACACAGACTTGAAATCATGCTCGTATTCTCTGAAGAGGTTGGGTTTTGGACCTAAGTGCTTTCAGGCTATAGTTTTTTTCTTATTTGCTCAATCCAAGGAGAACCCATTATAGACTCTTTTGCTCCAGTGCCTTAGGCTTTGGTATCACAAATATATACTCTCTCTGTTTTTGTATTAATTATTATATAGATTGTAGCAGTACACAGTACCTACTCTTAGCAGTACATTTATTACTGAAAAGCAAATGACTTAGGCACCCAAAATTTGCTTCCAAATGTAACTTTCAGTAGGGTGTAGGCTTTTAAGTGGTAGTAGAGACCTTGAAGTTCCCCATCAGAGTGCCTGTTTTTAAAGATCTTAACAATGTCACTTCAGAAAGTGATTGATTTAGACATTTCTAATGTTAATGTAAAAAATTGAAGTGAAAGAAATCCCTGCAGAACATGAAATAAAACTTTAAAGTGCAGATGTTCTTTTGCCCCTTTATATTCAGAGCAGTAGTTTAAAGGGCTTGTTACAGTAAAAGAAGTGGATTCATGTAAATTCAGAAGCAAGTAGATCAGTCAGGACTGCGTGTGTGTCATCCATAGCTGGGGACACAGGTTGGTCTTCACTTAAAAAATAAATAGGATGTTGGATGCTGATCCCTGTTTGAAGTTCTTAGGCAAAGCCACAGATTGATTTAATTGTTATACCAGCAGACGTTTTGGAGAAGTGGACATTGGTCCTTATTGTCTTCAGTGACATCATTTCTAAAGCACTGGTGTCTTCCCCTGCCCTGAACCACATTCACATTCAGCTCGAGTTGTTAATCCAGAGGAAGATGCTGAGAAGAGGCCACGTCAAATGGTGGAACATTTTGTTTCAGCAGTCATTGCAACCTTGATGAGATCATGAGCCACTTCAGTGTTTCTCCTCTTCCCACTGATTCTTCTGTATTTTCTCAGAGGAGAAAATCCTCTGAGAAAGGAGGCAATGACAAAAAATGAGAATTACAGCCTGTTATAAATTGAGGAAAGGACTTCTTGGTATCTAAGATCTCAAAAAAACCGTACTGCAAAGAAGGCCTTGATTTGTAGGATGGGTGTTTCTGGTCATTGTGTGCATGTCCTGGGGCTGAGAAGGGGGGGATGGCACTAGGATGGATGTCCGAGCAGGCAGTTTCCAGCCACCCAAACCTACAGTTACCTCATTGCACTGCACATCTTGTCAAAACTTTACTTGTGAAGTACATCTATTTCAGAGGCTAACACACCTCCATTTTCAGTGTGTGTGTGTGTGCCTCTGCCTGTCACACGCCCAGAGGATGAAGGTCAGTACTGCTCGTTTTACAGCGAGCTGTTGGCCTCCGGGGCGCTCTGCAGCACCTCACTGGTGTGGGAACGCGCGGCTCCCGTGAGCCCGGGAGGTGCGATCCCAGAGGTGAGGCCGGGCCCCTGAGGTGCGATCCCAGAGGTGAGGCCGGGAGGTGCGATCGCAGAGGTGAGGCCGGGCCCCTGAGGTGCGATCCCAGAGACACCTCGGTGGCAGCAGGTGCCGGGGAGGACGAGAGCCGGGCGGGGCGCGGGGCCGCGGGCGGGGCCGGGCGGAGTGCGAGCCCCGATGATGTTTTCTGCTGTGATGACTCATGGTGTTCTCTCTTGTCTTTAGATACCAGCCTGTTGATATCATTCAACCAACCAATCATGTATTGCCAGCCTCATTCGGGGATTCTGATTGGTACTTTGTCACAGGCATCTCTCTTACCTCCACCAATGAGTCCTCACGTAGAAAACCACCACAGCATGACCTGCAGAAACAGGGAATGCCAGGTGAATATTGACTCTTTCTCCTCCGTCTTTGTGGTACTCACAGGCCCACGGGCCTCTGTGTCTTTTTTTTTTCTCTCTCTCTCTCCTCTAGATCACGAACTGCTCAGGCAAGAGCTGAACAACCGGTTTTTGGTTCAGAGTTCGGACCGGGCCGCTGCCTCACTTGGCCCGGTGCCGCTGCTGAGAGCGGAGTTTCACCAGCACCAACACACGCATCAGCACCAACACACCCACCAGCACACATTCACTCCTTTTCCATCCAGCTTGCCCCAGACGCCGCTCATGCCGCCCTCTGCACCTCCCATGGTGCGTACCCCAGCCCAAAATGTGAGGATAAGTAGAGCATCTCTGGTCAAAAAGCCTAACCCACTCTTGTCAAACAAAACCCAGCCCTCTTCATTTCAGCCAGGCGTGCTGTCCCTGCCCTTCTGACCTGGAGGCCGACACTCCCAAAGGGACCCCCTTTCCACCCAGAGCCCCCACACCAAGCCTCCTGGCCTCCCATGCTGCTACCCATGAGCAGATACAGCACCTACAGACAAGTCCAGAATCCCTTTAGTTTCCTTTAAGTGTGTCCTGCTGTGTATTTCATTTCCCCTTTTCCCAGAGCCACCTGCCTGACACACCAAAAGACACCCACCAGGATGCCACAGGATGGGTGGCTCCAGCCCCAAACACGGTCCCCACAACTGCAGGATGCAGGGCAGACCGTGCTGGCTTACCCAGAGCTCTCACCACAGTGCAGCATCATCTGATACGAGTTCTGTCCCTCTTCCTCCTAATACCTGATCTGTATTGATTTAGGCATTTTATTACTTGATTACATCAACAAGCACTAATTTGTGTGTGGCTGGTTCTGCTAGGAGAGATCGTCCTGGCCATGTAATAAGCATTTTGTCATTGAATTTGCTTGTAACACAATGGGACTTTGCTGCAGCTGTTACAAAATTGTTAGGGATCTGCTACAAATGGATTTTGTCAGTACTTTAAAACGCACTCTCTCCCCATTTCTGGCAATTACTTTGTGAGATTGAAAGCACAAGATTGAGCTTTTTCCCCCCTCTCAGTTTCACACTGTGTCCAAAATGCAGAAACAGCCCTGTTTGAGGCTAGCAAAAGCAGCATTTGGGAAGAACTACCAAAGACTCAAGAAGCGTAGTGTTTCCCACTTTTCTTTCCCACTGCTGACTGCCCGATGACATTCTTGGGTTGTATTTTGCTTAGCAGCGAGACAATTAAAAGCAATATCATCCACCCAAAATCCAGCCCCAGGTGTTTGCTCAATGTACTTGTGTGTAAACACCTTCCCTTCTTTCCTTGGTCTGTGTAAAACAATCCTGAATCTTTTCTCAGAAGTCTCTTGTGTTACTTAAGAACTGTGATACCCGAGCCTGTGAACAGCTCCCTCCCCTCCCACCCATGCCCATTGATGTCAGCCTTCAGACCAAAAACAACTTGCAAGGCTCTTTTGTTATATTTCACTCACATCTTCTTATATTCCACTAGATCAGGTCTGCTAATCCCAACACCAGAGAAGAGTGTTGAAATTACAGCTGCATGTGTTTGGTAATTTATGGTATTTACACTGGAGGGGACATGGCTCCAGTAATAACTGTAATTAATGAAATTACAAATCTACTCTCCTGCACATAGAGGAGTGTGAAACAGCAGCTGACTTGCCAAATAAGCAGCTTTTCATGGGGTCCTACAGCTCCCTTCCCTGCCTTCTTCCCCACTCCCTCCTCCCCAGCAGAACGTACATACTGTTCAGAAATGCAGTGTGCGTGCTTTGGGTTTGCTTCCGAGATGGTACAGGACAAACGGGGCACAGACTACACACATGGAGGTGTTAAAACCCCATGCTGGAATGGAAAAGGTTTACAGTCACCTTTTCTCTGGGTGACTTTTGCAGGGGAGGGGGTATATGTCGAGATTTGTGTATCTAAAGTAATTAAGCCCTTTTGAGAAAAGAATTTTGGTGCTTACAGGAACTCAGAAAACTGGTAATTGGTATTGGTTGCCCCACAGTAGATGTTGGGGTCTAATGGAAAATGTTTCTTACCTGCTAGTCTGTGATGTAGTTCAGCAATCCAGGGGCAGATCCCAGATCTGCACCTGGAGCTGAACTTGCCTGTATTTCACTGTGCTGCAGTATCAGAACTGCTCTGTCCCAGAGCAGGAGCCTCTTCAGGCAATGACTGAGACAGGGTTCTGCAGTGAGCCTTGGTGGTGCCCAGCGTGGCCCGGGAGCTCCCCTCTGTTAGCCTGGGGAAATCAGTAATCTCCCCAAAGAGCGAGTATGGAATAACCAGTCAGTTCTGCTCTGTTAAACGCTTACACATGGGCCATGATTATTTGTCTGTGTTGAAATTCTGATGTGTCTGCTACTGCCGAAACCAAACTCACCTGCTTCCTTTTTTTTTTCTCTTTTCTTTCCAGTTTGACAAGTACGCTCCCAAATTAGACAACCCTTACTTTCGACATTCCAACGTGAGTGCTCACCTTTCTCGCTGGTTTCTTTGTTAATGGTTCTGCTTGCTCTTCTTTTGCTTGTTTTCAATTGATGAGTAGTGTTTTGATCCATTCATTTCTAAAGCTCTTTTTCCATCTTTGATTTTTATGTTTTTAAGGTACCAAGTTTTCTTTGGGCTTTTTTTTTTTTTGGTTGTTTTTGTAAATTCTCTGTCTCCTGCATTTTTGCTGCTGCGGCTCTGTATCGCTGTGCCTGGGATGGCAGGGAATGCGCAGGAATTGCTCAATCAGTGGTCACTGCAGTACCTTTGCAGCTGGTGCTTCTCCCAGTGCAGCAGCCCGGAGTGCATGGCTCTTTCACAAGGTTTTGCTCAGGTCACAGGAGTAAGTCAGACTGGTGGTTTCTTCCTGGTGCTCCCCACTGCTCCAAAGCACAAAAAACTACACGTTTTGGGACTTGTAAAACTGCTCTGTGTGCTCAGGAGAGGCCTAAGCAAAATTTCACCCAGCCTACACAACTACAAGGTGCTGTGCATGTTGCCTGTGGTTAGAGTGCAGTGCAGCATCTTGTGGTTCCTTTTGCTTTAAAAATTAAAGCAGGTCACATTTCAAAACAGAATCAATTTGTTTGCAACAGCAGAAAAATGCATAGTTAATGGAAAGTGAACATAAACCCCAAATTATGCTCTGTGCTTCCTGCAGTAGTCCACAATTTTTAAAGGCACACTCGTTTAGCACTATCTAGAAAATTTATCAGACGAGTGCATTTTTCAAGTTTTGGCTTTGCTTTTAAAAATTTTGAAAGCAAATTTATTGTGTATTTTCACTGTGGCACTTGTTCAGCACAGTACTATTTTTGTGTGTGCCAGGCTTGGCACCTACCTCCATTACTGTTAAGTCATCCTGTGACATAAGCATCTCTTTTTCTTTTGTAGTTCTTTCCAACCTATCCTCCAGCAATGCCTGGAATGCCACCCATGCTTCCACATTCAGGTCCCTTTGGGTCACTTCAGGGAGCATTTCAACCGAAGGTACAAACTTCTTCTTCTGAAGGCTTTGTTCTTTTGCTGGGAGAGAAACTGTGTTCAGAGTCTTGTCTCTGGTGATTTTGCAGCTCATGATTTGAATAGCAGAAGTGCAGCACAGGGTTGGAAAGGATCACCCCGCAGAACTGTGAGCATCCTCTGCACAAAGCAGCCAACACTTTAGCAGAAATTTTCTCTTGGCACTGCAGATCCTTCCTTGGAAAGGATGTAGTGGTTCACTTGGGAGGTCTGCTGAAACTGGAGGAGAAGCATACAGTGAAGTGCATTATTTTGATTGAAATATTTACAGCTCATAATAGACCAATGAGTCCCAAATCATTTTATAAATCTAATGGTCTGAGATTGCAAAAGATAAACTGTGTTTATTCCCAGAAAAAAACAATGAGAATTTGACTGCACAAGTGTGGGAACAATAGGGAGAGACTGCTGTAAATGGGTAGAGCAACTTGAAGGAGCTGAATTTTTATTCCCAGCTCCAGTACTGTCTGACCTTGGGCAAGTCGCTTAAACCTTCTGTTCCTCAGCTTCCTCATCTATAAAGTTATCTTGCAGTGGGTTTTATAAGGGTTGATTAATGCCTGCAAGCTTCTTTGAGATAATGTGTTTGAAAGGTGCACTACAGCTGTAACATGTCATTACAACTAGTACTGATTGGCATTTGGAAATGTTGCCATGATAACCCCCATTTTTTGGCAAATCCTGTGGTATGCACTGCTTTTTTTTTTTTCCTCCCAGACATGTTATTTTTATTAACTATTTTTAAATGTACCAAAACGGTTAAGTCTCTCCAAACAAGAAATAATGGATTGTATGTATATAGCATTTGTTTGAAAACAGAGCATGTACTCCATTTGTGAGGTGACATGTTCAGCTTCCTTACATGCTGTGATTTTAGAGATTTCTTATCTTGAACTGCATTTCCATAGAACTCTGCTACTGTGTAAGAAGGCTTGAAGGACCAGCACTGTAGCCAGGCCAGGCCATTCCTGTTTGCATTTGGAAGGTGATTTCCATACCCACACCAGGCAGGTCTGTGGGATGTGCTTCCCTCAGCAGTCTCGCTGACGTCAGTGGAAGTCAGTAATTAGCAACTGCTGCAAATAAGGCCTTTTACAACCTTCTCCCTGAACTTAATGCTTTTAGTGGCAGCCAGAGTGTTTCCTCAGTGCCCATCAAATCCTTGACATTATTTTGGTTTAGGGGTACGTTACAAATAGCAAAGTCTCTAAAATGGCTTTGTTCAGTGGGAGCTCTGTATGTAGTGGCTGCAGGCCTAGAGAAGGAAGCAGAGGGAGCAAGAGGGACAGAACACAGCCATCCCTTGATGAAGTTTGTCTGCCAGTTTTAATTGTTGTTACTCTTGCAAGGGATGCCAGGGAGTCCCTACAGACCCTGAGTAGTCAGGGTGTGAACTTGACTTTCCAAGAGAAGGAGCTGCACAAATAAGGTGGAATTGGATAAATGTTGCTCACGTGCAGCCAGGGCTGTTTTGCCATAAGGCTCCTTCCTGTTCATGAGGAGCTGCTGCTACACCAATGGCACCTTCTGCTTTCCATCTTCACTACAGAGCTTCACAGATCCCATCTCACTGTAAAATACCATTAGGCCAAGGAACAGTTGCATAGCGAGAAAGAAGTGAGCACAGACCCTTTACATTTTTAAGCAGTTCCTAGTGCTGTTATAACTAGCTTTTAATTCATTTTAGTGATAGATACATCCAGCATTTGCTAGCTTGAGTTTAAGCAGTGCAAGGTCACACTCTGGTGCCATGGTTAATCACTGACATCATTTGATCTCTGCACAGTGCAGTATTTACATACAATCTAACATCTGAAAAAGAGAGGGATAGGTTGAAAAATGCATCTGCTGCTTTGGCACATTACTTTCCAGTTTCCCAGAGGGGGCAGAGCTGAACTCTAGGCAAAGCCACTCCAGTCATCGTTACTGCATCGTTCTTCCATGCTCTCTCCCTCCCAAGCTGTTTAACTAAAGCCTGCATAATCACTACAGACCTGATGATTTGGTTTTGGCACTCTGACTCCTGCACTTCTTGCTTTCCAAAGCAGAGATCTTGGTTTTGTTTTTCCGCTTCCCATGTCAGTTGCCTACAGCTGTGCGTGTGAGTCCACTGCACATAAATCCAGGCTGATGGTAAATTTCTCAGCGAGTTTCCTGAAGGCCATTTCTCATAAGCTAAGAACTTGAAAAGGTCAGAAGTATTGAGTTTACTTTGCTGGAGGAAGCATTCACGTCTTTCTCCAGGGGACAAAGGGACAGGATGACACCATGCTGTTAACATGTTGTGATCTTAAAGCTCTTGCCTGTATGAAAGCTGTAACTTATTTGCCACCTTATATCTACCTCAGCTGTCAGAGAGGCCCTGAGAGCTCCGATCTGCCTGGGGAGTGCATTGACTTACCTACACACACACACACAAGAATTCGCTTTTTAATGAGTCTAGAAGTTATGTAGCCTTAGACAAACTAAAACCTACCTTCCCTCCCACACCTGGGATTGTACTCATGCCTTGTGCTGTTTGAAATCTGCTATAATTTGACCAAAAACTTGAAATAATCTCTTGGGGAATGAGGTTTAACCCCTCTGCACTCAGCTGTGTGGAGGCACCAGGTGCAGTTGCTCTGGGAGCGGGGGATGGATGAATGCCGGAGAGAGGAGATGAACGAGTTCTTGGGGATCATCTAGGACAGGATAACAGGTGGGATCCAGAGGAGGAGCAACAGGGATTCGTTCAATGAGGTGTTTAATTCTTGCTGGAAAACGATGGGGTAAACAATGCAAAGCTATAAAAGACCCACAAGCACCTTCTAAGGTTTCTGAGTTTGCCTTGTTGAAGCAAATAGATGGGCTGTTGCTGGTTCAGGCATTGTGTTCCCTGGCCCCAGTCAGAGAGGGGCCATGGTCCAGTGTGTGGAATATGGGACTAGGATGCTCGAGTTGTTCTGTTCCTGACTGCTGTGCTGGTTGCTGCCTGAAAAATGGAGGGAGTCAGGCCACCTCTCTCATTCTCTCTCCTACCTCCTGCCTGTTTTGTCTAAAGAATAATCTTGGGGGGCAGGGACTGTCTCTTTCCATGCACATGCACAGCACAGCGGGGTGTGATCTCAGTGGGGCTTAGGGGTGCTGCTGGAATACTGTTACTGCTGCTCAATAATAATAAATGACATGGTGGTTAAATGCTGTTGGCTGTCAGTAAGAGATAACATTTAGCACTAATGTAGCAATATGCGTGTTCAAAGTGCAGTGCAAACGTGGACTAATTAATGCTGTTAACATCAGATAGAGATGTTAAATGTACCGCTGGTATGATACAGTATTATTCACGCTCTGTTCTTGTCTTTCAGACTTCAAACCCTATTGATGTAGCAGGTAGACCAGGCACAGTCCACCATACGCTGCTGCAGAAGACTCCAGGGGTAGGCAACAATATATAACCTTCTTTTCAGCTTATCTGGATTTACAGTAAACACAGTGATTGCTGATAAAAAAAGGAGAGCAGGCTGGTGAGCACATTGGCCTTCTAGCCTGGGAACATGCAGTGAGGAGAGAAGTTGTCTTTTTCTGGTGAGATGGTAACCTCCACCAGCCGTGAATTCAAAGGGATGTATTGGCTTCTTTCAAAAGTCAGAGGAAAATGGGGCAGGAAACCCCTTCAATATCTTTCCCTTAAGTATTGCTTGGAGAGTAGTTTTATGCGCTTCATTTCAGAATGATTACAAGGTTCAGAAAAGCACTGGCAGTGTTCGGTTGCTGGCATGAAGCTGCTTTGTTTATCGTAAAATTCTGCTGAGTTTGGTTCAAGGAATGAAAGAGAAGTTTTAAGCCTTCTTTAAGCCTTTTAGGTTTCCCGTGTCACAGGGGACTTCTCTGGAACATTGCTTTCTGAATGCTTTTACTTGTTCAGAGGAAGGAAGTTCCCCACCTTTCTGTATATTGGCTAGTTTTAGAAAGACTGATTGTTTTATTTCTACTTTTTCCATAGGTGTCAGACCCTTATAGGCCTCCAGTAAGAGTAAGTAAGGTTTGTGGGGGATTTTATATACATATTTATACACAGACACTTGGAATATTGTGCATGTGCTTTTGAAATGTAACATGTCCAGTAGAAAATCTCATGCTCATCCTTTACTTTAAGCAAAATGTCAGTTAGCTCTCTGCCACTTCTGATTAATAACATTTAGGTTGAATCCCAGCCTTGTTTTGCATCCATTTGTGTGCATTAATAGTTCACAGTATGAAATGAGGGTCACAGAAGTAAATGACTGCAAGCATGGGCAGACATTCACCAGCGAACAGATTCATGGTGGCTTAGGTCAGTGTGCTGATGTTCCACATAAACAGTGGCACAGCGAGTACCGCAGCTCAGCTGGAAACAAGGACTTGTTCAGCTGTGGCACTGCTCATCCTGGGGATTGTTTGTCCGTACCCTTTTCCTCCCCAAAAGCCAGTAGCCATAATAACCACGCATGACTTAGCCTGCAGTGCAGCAGGGGTGAATGAACAGGGCTCTTTTCAGAAACAGAACTCTGAACCATTAGTTGCTTTCTCTTAAGCATGGCATGCTGTTCTTTGCTGCCATTCATTTCAGTTTAGGAAGGGGGGAGTGCAAGTAGGAAGGAACAAGGCAGAATCTCAGATGTCCATGAGATGGGGAAGATAGCCCACATTCTTCCTGTTTCCTTCTTAATTTAAACATCATCTGCTGCAGTACAGAAGAAAATGTTGATCACCCATTGTGCCGTTTTAGTAATCAGCCTTTCTCATTGCTTAGCTGCCTGGTTGACAGTAAGGGAAATGAAATGTTCTATCTGATGTAGATTGCTAACGTATAAATTAATCTAAATTCTTGTGCTTTCCACTGCAGAAACCCGGGAAGTGGTGTGCGGTTCATGTACAGATCGCCTGGCAGATCTACCATCACCAGCAAAAGATAAAGGTAATTCAGACGGGTTCTGGAACAAAGCCAAGTCTTTTAGCTTACAGATTGTATTTGAGTGAGTAATGGGCAGGAAGCAGTTACTGTGGTGATTCTCATGCTCGCCTGTATTGATTAACTAATACTTGCACTCCTTTAACATTTATTGTAGCAACTGTAAAGTTTATCTGAGGGCAGAGGAGCTGGGTGGAAGGGTATACAGCGAGAAAGAAGGGAAGAAAGTGAGGGGGAGAGTAATTTCTCCGAGTCCATCTTTTTTTTAAAAAGCATGCAGGTTTAATGTCGTTTCCCTTCTGCATTAGTACCTCCTGTGGAGGAAGTAATGAAATGGCCAATGCAGTGAAGAACATTACAGAGCAGAGAGCAGGAGACTAGATTGATAACACCAGTGTTAGAGGTTGTGGGGTTTCCTGTGCTGCTGTGATGGTGGGCAGAGGGAGGGGGTTTAACACTTGAGAGGTAACAGGATGTAGGTACCCTGGGGTGCTGTTGCAGGCTTTAGGCTCCCTATGCCATGTGGAAAAGCTGATAAAGGGACTAGTGTAGATTTTATTTTTTCATAGCTCCTGCAGTAGTTTTTCTGTCCCATTAATGAAGGCTGTTCTGTAGGTGCCTCTGAAAGTGGCATATATTTTTATAAGCAAATACATAATCTTTAAGCTATTGATAGGCTTTTATGACTAAGGTGCAGTTCTGGCCATGCTCACTTCTGCAGGGCAAGGATAAAAACAGCTTCTGGATGAACCTCACAGCTTCCTTCATCCTTTGCCCCTTGCCTGCACACTGAGCTGTACTGGCTGCAGGAAGGGCATAGTATGGGCACGTCTCTCTCAAACTGGAGAGGCAGAACAGCCGTCACCCAGCTCTCCAGGCTTCTGTCGGCAGCTTTGTGCCTGCAGAATATTTTTTGTCAGGCTGAGAGCTCAGACTGCTCCTGGGGTGCACTCAGTGTATCATGTTCCTGCTTCAGCATGTGCTGAGGGGCCGAGTGCTCGCTGCAGACCTTACCCCTGGGACGGGGCAGGCAGCAGAGAGGCTGCGGGGTGGGATGGCCCTGCAGAGCCTGGCAGAGCACGGCTGCGCTGCGTGAGCGGAGACGCTGCTGTCACTCTCGCTAACGCTCCCTGGCAGGGCTGGGGAGGAATGAGCCTTGACTCCCTCTCTTCTTCTCCCATAAAAAAAGGAAGTGTATAATGAGATTGGTTTTATATCATTTGACAGCAAATGCAGCTGGATCCCCACAAGCTAGAGATAGGTGGTAAACTTGACCTCTTCAGCAGACCTCCCGCCCCTGGAGTGTTTCCAGGCTTCCATTATCCACAAGATCTTGCCAGGCCTCTGTTTTCTACCACAGGTAAGGGAAGATCATTCCTTGTTGATTTAAAAAACAAAAAAAACCCAAAGCCAACAAACAGTCATTATATGTCATGCATGTCTTTACAGCTACACAAGCCTCAAAAATAGAACCAAGGTTGGCTCAAGGGGTGCAGAGACATTGCTGTGACCAGGGCTCTGTCACCACCTCCAATGCAGGATCTTCTGCACATCACTGAGCTGCAGCAGTTGGCTCACAGTCCTGTCTGTGCAGCTGGTTCTTATGTGCCTGATTAATAGGCTATAGAGTGTTTTTTTAAAAGCGATTTTGACAAAACACTTGAAAATGTTTCCATTGCACAGGATTGGAAGTGGCCCCAGTCTCTTTCTTGCTTTTATATTTGCCGTGTTATTCTTCTCAGCTCCTCCACAAAGTTTCTGTTTGTTTTCTGAAAACAAGGGGTTTTTTGTAAAGGAGAACTTCAATAGCAGCATTGAAAATATCGCAGAAGGTGTATTTGTTAAGTGTTTGTTTTTTAAATAGAAAATTCCCCTATGTGATACAAAATTTAGCAAAGTCTAGGGCTTAAAATGGTATACTGAATTTACAAAAAGCCCCAGAGAATTAAATACAGTTTACACTGATCAATTGTTTTCCAATCTGTTGGAGAAGTAATTACAATTACGCAATTACCAAAGGGCAGTAACCTTCACCATGTTGTTCTCGATGGCTCTGACCATGGAAAACTGCAGCTCTCACATTCTGGTCTAGGAGGCCAGTGTGGATTCGTGTAGACATCTGTCTTCCAAGTGCCAAATGTTGTTTTTATTCTCAAGCTTAACTTTCTCCTCAATTTCTTCTTATTTTCTGTCTGTGTTTGAGATGCCACAGTCTGCCTTCTGAATGAGCTGCATCAGTTGACGAGATGTAACTTAGCTCTTTATGTATGTCATTAATTGGCAAATACTGTCATTTTCTCCCCTAACGTTACTCTGGTTTTATGATGCAGTATTGCACAATCAGCCTAACTCAGTGCAGACATGGTCATATTCAGCCTTGGTTCAACCCTGTTGAAATTAATGACGTTAGAACTGTTTTGAACTCTGTCCCAAACATGCCAGAAAAGCAACAGATGAGGATCAGGCTGCAATTTCTGTGAGAATTGAGTTCAAATGCAGATGTCAGGTAGCCAGCAAGAACTCTACCAGTGTTTCAGTCTGTCTTTCTGCTCTATCTGGATGGAAATTCTTAGGTAGCAAATGCACATTTCTACCACATGTAATCAATGCTGGTACCAGCTCTACGTTGTAGGGTGCTACCCTTTATTTTGGTCTCTATAAAGGTACTTTGATAGTACAAGGCCAAGATACTCATTGCATCTACTTGGATGCATAAGCACAGCTTATTTACAAACCTCTGGCTGTTTTCCTACAGCAGATGTTTTGTTATCACTGTCCTCCGTCTGTCCTGTGTTGTCATTACAAGAACCTTGTTTCATGTCTGGTTTTGCTACTGAAGGCTGTTCTGGACAGAATTACCCTAACAGGCAGAAAAGCACCGGTCCAGTTGGTATCTGGAGTTTTTTCCCTTAGAAGATGCAAGCATGGCTCGCTTTTCATTCGTAAAAGCAAGAGGGGAAATAGTACAAAATAGAAACATTAAAGAGGGCAAACTAATAGAAAACTTTCAGTAGAGAGAAACAGCCTTACAACAACTTGTCTGTGAGTATATTAATCACAAGAGCCATCACACGGTAAATCCAGGTAAAGAGTGCTGTCAACGTGAGCAAACACTGCAGCTGGAATACATGGAGGAATAAATCTTTTACCCTGGAATATCCGAGGCATTCTTTTCACCTTACTGAACACGTGTGCAGTTGATGTGAATCATTGGTTCTGCTGCATTGCCTGGTTACTGGGGGAGACATAACTTATCTTAGGGCCACCTTGTCTCCAGGACGGATGCTGGGCTGCCTGGCAGATGCTCTATTTAATAACTGCCTGACAGCCTGCAGTGCTGCTCCTGGCTTTCTCCAGAGGATTTTTTATTATCAGCCCGTGTAGTTGAGTTTGTAAGCCGTCTCCTCTGAAGAAATCTCCCATCCATTATACATCTTCTGAAATCTTAAAGGATTAGAAAGATGACAGTCTCCATCCATCTTGAAGCATTGGAGCAGTCAGAATGTTTATAGAGAGGTGCTAGATAGGTCTTGTTGCCTTGGTCTCTCTTAAGTTTCTTCAACTCATTTTCTGGCTGCTTAAGTTTGAGATGCCCAAGCTGATGAGGGGCACAGAGCTCTGTCTCCCTCTCAGGTTTTACAGTTTGCTCGTGTTCTGGACACATGAGTGTGTTTCACAGCGACCATCGGTGGCTGGGCTCTGTCACCAAGGAAGGCCAGGTCAGGGGCTGACCAAGTACCCCAGTGACAGGTGACACCAGTGCTTTTCACACTGAGGTTGCGAGCCCCTTCACATTCACATATGCCTGCCTGCAAAGGAAGAAAATTTCTCATTTTCTGCTCTGAAAGGAGAGCAGAGTTTTCTGCGTGAGCCTGGTCCACCTTGAAATACAGGGCAGACCTGCTTGTTTCAGCCCCTTCCTTCCCCTCTCCTCAGCCTCAGCATGCTCGGCAGTGGCGTTCTTTCCCACAAGGAAGCACGGCACCATGGCAATGGGAGTGTCTAGAAAAGGGAAAAAATACTGGGGGGGGAGCCTGTGGATGCAGGGACAGATGTGAGAGCGTAGCTGGAGCTCTCGTGGGAGAGGCATGATTGATGTTCCCTGCGTGCCTGTCATTAACTGGTGTTTCATATAGACTCTAATCAGTCGCTTCCGAGCACCTTCTGTCTGGGCCCATAACCTGGGCTGACCCTTTTTAATGTAAGCATGGAGTAATGACTGAAAATGTCAGACAAAGAGCTTGTCTTCCTCGTTACTCCAGGTGAGCAGCAGCTCTCAGTGCAAGGTCTCCTCCTGCCTCCTAGAGCCCCGTTACAGACTCCTTGGCAGGGCTCTCGGGGAAAGCCAGCCTGTCGCTCACCCAGCTGAGGTTTGGGGCCTTCCATTGCCTTTGCTGTTTAAACGTGGCCTTTGCATCCAGTTCTTGAATGCCATGGCCTGGAGCTCTGTGTGTACGAGGAGTCACTTGCCCTGAACTGAAAAGGGACCTTGTTCTCACAGGTGCGACACATCCAGCCACCACCCCTTTTGGTCCCTCACCTCACCACAGCAGTTTCCTGCCTACAAACCACTTGGCAGGTAAGTGTAAGTAACCCCTGCCTTCACCTCTGTACCTCTGCCCCCTTCCTGGCTCTCAGTGTGGTCCTGCACTGTAGCACTAGGGGAGGGAAAGGCTTTAACTGCTTCAGGATCCAGAAGCTGGCCAGCTTCTCATCCCTGCCAGCTCCCAGCACATCCCTTCACTGTCCCCCAAAGAAGAGAGCAGTGCAGAGCTGTCACATCTGTCACTGCTGGGACACTGCACCAGAGCCAAAATGAGACCTGTAGAGTCCTGTGCTCCTGAATATGCCCGAGGAAATGGGGGAAATTTATGCAAAGATACCTCAGACAAGCCTCAGCTTAAAATGGGCTCCTCCTGTACCATTTTCCACCTGTGAAAGGTCTTGACTAGGTTCTTTTAAAGAGTTCAGGGAACAGTTCCTGGCGAATAGATGTTCTGCACATTTTGCCAGCCTTTCAGTTTCCTAATTGGCAGTAAGTAGAGCCTGATTTTCTCAAATTTCCTCATTTTTGAAGCTCACAAGCAGCTCATTGCCAATTAAAGTTCAAGCTCTGTTGATTAATGTTTTACTAACATTCATCCAATCAGTAAATGTGGCACGCCACATGACCTAGTAGACTTTTTTTTCACTTGCAAATACCCAGATTTACATCAATTCCTGAACATTCTGTCAAAATTAACTATCTCTACAGAGTCACTCAGCTACTTAATATCAAAAAGGAAAGGCAAGAACATCTGTTTTAAAATAAGTAAATAAGCAAATAGCTGTTTGCTTAAAGATCCAAGCTATTTGTGCCATTTGCCTTGATATTGTAAATGTGATATCTGTGAGGAAGTGGAGAGCAACCTTACCTCCTGTAACATGACATGGGCTTGAAAGGAACAGTCAAAAAGCCAGTGGGCAGGAGGAGGAGTTGTTTGGAGATGACCAGTAGAAAAGAAAACAAGTACACTGCTAGGATTTAACCCATAGCTGTCTCTGGAGTGTGGAAACCTGAGTCGGGCTATGTGCTCTCAGAGAGGAACCTCTTCTGGTGATGGTTGCCTTTACTGGAAAAAAAGTGCAGAAACAAGACAGTCATCTCCTCAATGCTGGCCAAGGGGCCTGCTGAGATTCTTCTTTCAAGGCAAATGCAATGCTTCTACTATTAGTACTGATAAGGAAAGAGAGTTATAGCTCAGCAGCCACCCTAATTTCAGCTATTAGACCTTAATTTCTAGCTCGCTTCTGACTTGCATACAAAAGTTTATTACAGCACCTGTTTGCAGAGTGAGCACTGAATCCCTTCTCCATTTTAACATGATGGGAATTTTCTGTGCAAAGAACCTTGCAATGAGAAGGATCAGCTTAAAGTCTGGCCTAATCCTACTTGGATTCAAACCGTTAAGAAGGGGAGGGGTGCGTTTCATTCTCCAACATTCTTGGCTAAATGCCTGCTAAATCCCTGTTTGCCTTTCCAGATCCATTTAGCAGGTCAAGCACCTTCAGCGGCCTTGGGAACTTAGGCAGCAATGCCTTTGGAGGATTAGGCAGTCATGCTCTGAGTAAGTACTGGCTGGGTTACTGCAGACAAACATCCCTTCCAGAAAAGCCACATGCTAATATTTACAGCAGCTGGTGGTAGTTTTTAAAGAAGTTTAATTCCTAACCTCCATTCTCCTATCTGAAAACACTGCACCTAAGATTTCCAGGTCTCTGCGGTGGGAGCTTTTCTGCATGTCCCAGAGATCAGTGGCTGTGCTCTGTGCCTCCTCACTGCTGAGGGCTGCTACCTTGTGTGCTCAGAGAGACACTGGAGCTGCAAAGCCCCACCGAGCTCCGGGACCCTGTGGGCACCTAAAGTAACACCCTTCACCAGCGAAGATGCACAGTGGAGCAGCTATTGATGCTTCTTCTAATTCGTGTAGACATCCTCTGGAACTGTTGTTTGAAGTTTAAATTACCTGTATAAAATAATTTCACTTCAAAAACATGTTACCTGTAGGCCAAACATGCTTGAGAGCCACACAGAAAAGAGCACAAAGAGAGCACGCTTGTGCATCTCATGGTGCAACAGGAATCAGCTGAAGATGGATGGAGGCAAATCGAGTGACTGTTCTGAAAAGCCTACAGCCAAGCTCTCTGTTTATACACACACATACATACCACCAAATAGTCTGGGTTCTTCAACAAAAAAAAGTCCCTGAAGCATCAGCTGCAGGCAGCTGACTGCTCGTAACTACCCACAAATTAAAGTTTCTGCCAGAGAGAGGAGCTGAGGAAAAATACTGCTTTTGTGCTGGAGCCCTTGCCTGGGGTGGGGGGAGAAGAGAAGCTGGGCATTTTCAGTAGTCTCTGAGATATTGAGATGTGTAAAGCTTCCTCCAACAACAGCCTTAAAAGAGCTGGTGGATCTTACACCCAGTGTTGGAATTACCAGTGTCCACTGACCAGTAGCTCTCCCTCACCATTAAAAAGTCTTGAAAGGACAGTTCTGGTTGTGAGTAATATTGTGAAAAATGTCTGTATAATGATTTGGTTTGAATAATTTTTAACTCTTCCTCCCCCTGCCATTATTCTAGCTCACAACAACATTTTTACTCACAAAGATGGCCCAAACCTGCAGAATTTCAATAACCCCCACGAGCCATGGAATAGACTCCACCGGACCCCGCCGTCCTTCCCAACACCTCCACAGTGGCCCAAGCCCACGGATTCGGAGCGAAGCTCCTCGGTGACAAACCATGACAGGGACAGAGAGCGGGAACGGGAGCCCGAGAAGAGGGATCTTTCTCTGAGCAAAGACGACAGAGACAAAGAGAGGTGAGCACTGTGGGCTTCTGACCCCTTCCTCCTGGAACTGTTTTTCCTCTCTGTTTTTTCTGTTTTCCTTAAAATGTTTCTTGTCCTTAAAGCAGCTGAGAGGCCTTTTCCTCAGATGAGTACAAGTACTAGCAACACCAAAAAAATTCCTCTTTCCCTTTTAGGATTTGTCTTGTGTGGAAATATGGTAAATCAGTCCCTGCTAGTAGGTTAACAAAAAAGCACCAGGCTGAGGAATTGCGTGTGTTGCTGTGGTTTCAGTGTATACTTGGCTGTTTTCAATGCAGCTGCTTTAAGATTGCTGTGTCTTCTGAAATCGTGAAGGTAGCATTGTGATGGGTCCTTTGGAGACAGTCGTAGTTCTCATTAATGTACAGATATGCTGATGAATTCAGATGTTAGCTGGACATTAACGAGATAAAAATGCAAATGCCTGTATCTGGAGCAGTGTGCATGAATCCATTAGCAAAACTGATTTTAAAAAATTGCATTGTGGGCAAACCCTTATTAACGATGACAGGCCTGGATCACCTGGGCTATAGTTACTTCATTAGCTCCCAGTTATGTGATTTTGAAGCTGTGAAGCCCTTTGTATTTCAGAGGCCAGTCGTCTCCAACAGGCTACTTCTTTGTAGGCAGTAACAGCCTGCAACTCTTACATGTGTGTGTTTGACTAGTGATAGGGGTTCATAGTTTGCCTGGAGAGCTTTTATTGAGATCTTCAGGCAGTACCTGTGAACAAGATTATATGGCAGCAATAGGCTGAAAATCATCTTGCTTTAAATGTTAAATTGTCTGACATCTTGCACACAGATACCGTTCAGGTAGGAAGCTCCCTTCTAGTGAATTCTAGTGGAATTCATTTGCAGACCAAGGTTACTGTACTCTCAGGAGTGTTCACACGGGGGTTAACAGCTCTATTACATTTCTATTAATTTAGCTTAAGCTGTCCCCAGCATCCCTGTTTGGACATGGTTTTAATAAACCACATCCTTGACCAGCAATCAGGACTACCACAGAGGAAGAAAGCTGGGTTAGCAAATGTAATCATAAGGGATAAATACTTACACAACTCCCCAGAACACCTCCAGCTTTCAGTGCTCAGGTCTTACAGCTCTCAAAAGCAAACACAGCATAAAACTTAGGCATCAGTGAGCCTCTCAGCTGCATAATGCAGTCCTCTCTCAATCACACCATCATATTTTGCATTTAAAGTGTCTCTCATTCAGAGCAAAGTGCTTTTAGAAGGTGAGCATTATTTATTCCCCTGTTAAAAAGGTGGGATTAACTGTGACTAATTGGCTTGCTCAGAGGCATAGGTGCAGTTGGAAATGTAAATCTTTGTGCCTCTTTTTCTAAGCCATGGATGTTGTCATCAAACCCCTTGTTTGTCACAGCAGGTCCTCTTGAAACAGAGCTCAGTTGCTCAGTTTTGTGGCCGATTTAAGGATGTTTCTCCTGAAGCACCTGGTTTACCTGCGAGAACTGTCAACAACAAAAACTCCTGCAGCTCCATAGGAAAATCAGCCTCACCTTATGGCTGCTTCCAGTCAACGAGGCTGACTTGGGAAGGACCTGCATATATTTCTGTAGCCTTCTGTTTTGTGTGCCTGGATCCATGTTTTAGGAAAGGAACCCCAGTTTTACAGCTGGGAAGGTCGTTGTCAGGCAGCAAGATATACACATGAACACACAATAAGGTTTTTTTTAAAAGAAAAATAATTTGTCTAGAATTCTTCTTTCCCTACATTTCTCAGTGAAATGGTCTTAGGGTGAATATAGTACTCTTTCAGCTACATCCCAAATTTAGTCCCATATTTGTGAACATTTAACTTTTTTTGTCTTTGAAGTACGTAAAGGCAGCTACTGCATGTCCCTCAGCATAGCATCACAGCTTTAGCTGATGTTTGCAGAGCTTTGCAAATCCTTTCCTGAGCAATCTCAAAGGGTACAAGTGGACACAGCACTGTGCATGCCCAACATCACGTGTGCATTTGTTCACACATAACCGAGGATGTACCTTCTGTCTTTTTACAGAGACCTCATGGATAAAAACAGACACTCGAACAGATCCTCGCCGGCATCAGCCCCAGTGACGCACCAGATAAGCAATCTCATCCGCAGCAACAGCCAGAGCTCCAGCGATCCCATCAGGCAGGTCAGCCTCGGGGAGAGGGAGAGGTCCAAGGAGCCCGAGCGAGAGCACCCTGACCGGCTGAGAGAGCCGCCCATAGCTGAACACAAGATCAAAGAGAGCCGTTCTCCAGTGAAGGAAACTCCAAGCCATGATAAGAGACCCTCTGAGGACAACACAAAGCCAGTAATCCAGTCTGTATCCCCATACAGCAAACCTGCACTAAGTGAGAGCCTGAAGCTTACCAATCTAATGAGCAAGGACATGGAGAGAAAGACAGAGCTTCCCAGCGACCTCCAGAAGATTAAGAATGACATCAAAGTCAAGGAGGAGAGGAAGGAAGACAGTGATGTGCTGGTGGTTGGGTCTGAGCCTTCCCAGCACTCCCGGTCAGTGGAGCATCCCCCACCGCCCGCTCTCCATGGATTATCATTGCCTCACTCGATGGCTGCCTCCATGCCCATCTCCATGGGCAGCGTGCACCAGATGAACAACATGAATGTCCTGGACCGCAGCAGGATGATGACCCCGCTCATAGGCATGAACCCTTTGTCAGGAAGAGAGAGGCTGCCGCATCCCGGATTTTCTTGGGACCCGATGAGGGACCCGTTGCGAGATGCCTACCGCAGCTTAGACCTGCACCGTCGAATGGACTTCCAGCTCCGGACGGATCCTATCCATAGGTTTCCTACCACCTCTGGCTTTTACGACCATGAGCGTTCCTACAGAGACAGGGAACCACACGACTACAACCACGAGAACCTTCTGGAAGCCCGCCGAGAGCAGGAGCGGTTGCGGCAAGTGGAGGAGCGCGAGCGCTTGCACTTACGGGAAGAACTTGAGCGTGCCAGAATGCACCACTTGCACTCGTCCCCCATCGAAAGCCACCTGGCACACGTGCCATCCTTCATGCCTCATTTGAGCGGGATGCATTACCCCAGACTGAGCCCATCCACTGCCATGCACAACGGGATTTTGAACAGGAACCCGCCGACCGCAGCGCTGAGCGCGCCGCCGCCTCTCGTACCAGCCAGCAGCACCAGACCTGCCTCCCCTCGCAGGACTACTCCACTCACAAACTCAGAGTCCAGGGACTATTCCCCCTCTAGGAACCCCAAAGAAGTAGAGGCACGATAGTCCCCAACATTGAATTTTAAACTCACCTGTACATAAAACAAGCAAGCAAACAAACAAACAAACAAACAAACAAAAAAACCCACAAACAGGAAAAAAAAAAACAAAAAAAGAAAACAACAAACCTTTTACAAAATGCACTGCTGTAAACTTTTTTTTTTAATGTAAAATTTGTAGAAGTTAAGCACATTTCCATAAATAACGGGGTTGGGGACTTTCCAACAAGAAGGTTGCTGAGAATGGGAATTTAATATATAGGTATTGATTTTTGGTTTTGTTTTTTGTTTCTGTGCTAAAAAAAAAAAAAGAGTTAAGAATATCAAGTTTGTACATTTTTTCCCAAATGTGAGAAACATTTTTAATGGATTTGTATTTTTTTTAATTTTGTGCTCTTTATTCACTTAAAAAAAGAAGAAATTTTGCTTTTGTTTTTAGTTAAATTTGCATTTTAAAGGCCTCAGATCCTTAAGAAAAAAATACCCAGGGTTTCTTAAAAGTATTATTTATGGAAATACTGTAGTTTTACAGTCCACTGTGAGGTTCCCTTCTGAGGCCAATTGATCACTTACCTTGGTACTTTGGAACCGAAGTTACAGATATATATTAAAATATTAATAATAATAATAATGTACAAAACTGTTTGTTT
>VZRR01005150.1:495285-567061 GCA_013398015.1 Oreocharis arfaki | reverse complement strand
AAAGTTAAAACCTAAGGTATCATCAGCATACACCCACAGCACGTTCTGCCATTTGGACAGAATCATACAGACTGATCCCCAGTCCAAATATGTTCTCAGGAGGATCAAGACCATTCAGACCAGATTGTTTAAGGGTTTGTCAAGTCAGGTCTTAGAGACTTCCAACCATGGTGACTACACAGTCTACTGGACCAATCCAGCCAAATGCTTGACAGTCCTCATGGAGGAGGCAAGAATTCTTGCTGTTCCTGGACCAGACTTTGCCACTTAAGCTATCTGTTCTTGTGGCAACAGAGCACGACCAGTAAGAGAGAGAAAATACGGTGGTTATGTTTACTGAGCCCCACCTAGAGAATGCCCTAGCCTTGACTCAAAGGCAGAAAGTGTTTGTAGGTATTTGGTACCGAGACAGACTACAAGTGCAATGTATAAATTAAGGTCTCAAAAGAGTCCTAGCTTACAAACTTTTCAACATTGGGTACTACAATGTAGATGTATCAAAAACTCGAAAGAATGTGATCAACTGCCTGATCACAAAGATCATCCACTGAGTTCTGGTGTTATATTAATTTCGACTGTTTTTTATTTCACACTTATGAGGAAAAAATTCACTGAAAGGAACCTCATGAAATTCAACAAAGTGCAAAGTCCTGCACCTGGGAAGGAATTACTCCCTGAAAAAATATTGGCTGGATATGGACTGGCTGGGGAACAGCTCTCCTGGGAAGGACGTGATGGAACTTGAGCTAAATGAGAGCCAACTTTGTGCCATAGCAGTAGTGATCACTTCCTTCAATCTGCTGACCTGTTAATACAGCCTGAGAGCAGATTAAGGAAAATTACCATCTCCCTTTATTTGACATTCATCAGACCACATCTAGAATACCATGCGCAGCTTAGGTCCCCCAGTTCAAGGAAAGAAAGATACTGGTAGAGTTTGGAAGAGCATCACCAGCATGGTCAAGAGCTGAAGCGTTCATCCTGTGAAGAGAGACTGAAGGAACTGGGTTTGTTGAGCCTGGAAAACAGAAGGCTTTGGTGAGCTAGAAGGACTTAGGGGTGCTGGTGGATGAGAGGCCATGAGGTGGATGGGTCAGCACTTGCAGAAGTATTACCTTGGCATAGAGTAATATTCAAGTATCAGATAGCTTGAAGAATTGCAGCCTGATGAACGCTAAAATAGCAGAGAGCTGCTTTGCTTGCTTATGTAACACTTAATATGAAAAATTAAATCAACCTGCGCGTTCCTGGAGTGCACAAACAAAAGAGGAGCAACTACTGAGGTGAACATGACGAACATAAAAATAAGCGGTACAATTAAAATATTTATAGTATATATATAGGAAAACAGGAAGAGAGCAAGATTTATCAGTCTATTGTACATTTCTGACTACTGATTCCCCCATTGGTTGTAACCTGATCACTGTTTTTTAAAATTCCCATGTTCTCTCTTTTTGAACTAGAGGAGAAAACTCCTAACCGAGAAGAGACCAGCATGGGTAGAAGGTGGCCTGAAAAATCCCAGTCTCCTTTGTCAAAGTCTAACCTCTCAAAGTCAGATTCATGTTACAGTCAGGCCACAGGATAACTTACATAACATTAACAGATACACAAAATGTGATATTTCCATATGGTAATAACAGTTAAATCAATTACTACTGACATTAAGGAAATATCACTAACAAATACGAAATCAGTGTTATTCTTATTTTGCTGGCTTCAGTAGGAAAGAAGTGAAATCATCTTTAACTTGTATTCCAGCTTATATCTCTACAACTCTGCAAATACTGGGAAAGTGAAAAATAATTCATCGAAAACCAGAGTTGTACCACAGCCACATGGCCTGCTGGGCAGCATCTTAAAATATGAAACTGAAGTAGTTGGTAGGAAAACAGAATTGAACTCTCCTTCTACTGCAAATGTCTAAAAATCTGTTTTGCCAGTTTCCCTGTAGTGTGGACCATAAATAGTAACTGTAAAATGTACAGAAGTAGAAAGCACATGACAAAAGCACTTCATTTGACCCTATTCTACCAAAAATATCCTTACTTCCTGTGCTCAATTTAATCCATCACAGTCTACAATCATCTTATCTATATAATCCAATACTTATTCTCCACATTTTTGTGAGTTTATGTACCGAGAACACTAGGATGAAGGGATTTATTAACAGCCTCTCAACTGACATTTACAGGGATTATGGTTCTTCCGTCTCCCAGAAGTGCTAACCTTACAATTTTTTTCTCTTATTTCCTCAGTTTAAAAGTTCAGTTACAAAATTCCTAACAGTAGGAAAACACCATATTTTTAAAGACACCAAATCTTTTCCTTAGCAGCCAGAACCTGTAACCCGTGTCTGTGCCTCCCACTACATCACAGTGATCAAATAAGCAATAAAACATTTTGAGTGTCTAACGGGGCAACCTGCTAACTAAAATATGATAAAGGGGTCTGGGTCTTAGACGAGCCCTGTATATAATATAAATTAAAACATACTACAAAGCAGGAGTTGTATACACGGCAGCCTCTGTGGCCTCCTCACCTGCAGAGATAACCAGGTCTGGGAAAGTCCTACCCTAGGCACTTGAAACACCACTAACACTCTTCCAGGAGTTTCTTAGGAGAGAGAAAGGAGTTTATACTCTGGGAGGTGTTTTATATGTTGGCACAGAAGCAGTATTAAAAACTGGTATTCAGTGTGGAGAGTTCAAACCTGAAGTTTTGTACATATTTATTTTTTTACCTCTGAAAACAGATGCAGGGAATTCCACACCATGGGAGGAGAGGACTGTAATTTTTAGCATTTACTGGAGCCCATGAAAGAGTACTACAAGTACTACACGGAATTTGTATTTGCAGCAACAATTTTCCTGATACGTAGTGTAAAAAAAAGGCAAAGATTTGATCAGAGATCTTAATACAGAGACAACATGGACACTAGGCAATAGATATCCTCACTCTTAGGAAAGCCACTGTGCCTTTGAAAAGATAAATTTGAGATGTCAATCTTTAAACAGTGACCTGAATTGCTGGACAAGAAAACTTGCAACAACCTAAAAGAATATGCCACAAAAAGGT
This sequence comes from Oreocharis arfaki, assembly GCA_013398015.1. Lineage (NCBI taxonomy): Eukaryota > Metazoa > Chordata > Aves > Passeriformes > Paramythiidae > Oreocharis > Oreocharis arfaki. Next base: position 563,983 of record VZRR01005150.1, on the reverse strand, counting down.
ATGAGTGTTTGATAGCTCCAAATTGACACAGTTACATGTTTCAGCATTCTTGAATATTATGGTCCACTTAAACACACTTCTCAAACCATTTACAACAATTTGAATAATTTGTATCCTAACTAAATTATCAAGACTAAATCCACATTTCTACTTTCTAGTAGTTTTTATAGAAGCCGAACGCCACATCCATAAAATACCTCTCTATATACACACCGGGTACATAAATGACCAAGCCTGTACCACATGATGTTGAATTGAAAAAATTCTGCAATTTTCTCAAATTTTCCACTACAAACTCAACTGCATGCATTCGAAGGCAAATGAAAGGAAAGAAAGAAAACACTGCTTGGAGATTAAGTAGAACTTGACAAGGGCCCTTTTTATTTCCTTTGATTTTACCAGTAAAACATTTCCTCAGTTGATCTGATTACTAACTCTATTTGGGGGCTTCACAGTCTGTTAGAGGTAACTGGAACACTCAGCAGTCTGCAAGCACTAGTAAGTGTAGCTACCTTGATGAAGAGGCAGCTGACTAACATTCAAAGATACCATGACACACATACCATGGCAGCCCAAATCAGCCTTCATTTTTACCTTTCCTTCTTCTTTCCTATAGAGATGTTCATTTTGTAGGTTCCATTCTTCAATGCCTTTGAGAAGCTTATTTAGGTTGCAGATTAACTGCGCAGTACGATGCACCCCTGTACCACTGTGACTATGCCCTGTGTGCGCATCCGTGTGTGTAGGAATACAGGGAGTGGGATGGGGAAGCAAAGTACATCATAGGCTGACAACCTGGATAACAGAGAATCAACTTTATATACCCTTCCAGACTGTCTCATGGTCCTAGAGACAAAAAATGAAGCTTACACAGATTTAATCCATAAAATAAAACTCTATGTATAACATACATACACACTGGTAGGCAGAATGTTAAAGCCAAGACAGACATCTTCAACAATCCCAGAATACAAAGCAACTTATTTAAGTACCTTTTCTAAGATTGTTTCAGGTTTATCTTATTCATCATGTTATGGCTTTCCTCAGGATTCTTCAACCCTTTATTCCTTTTTTTATTTGTCTGATTTCACAGTTGACCCAGCTAGCAGTAGGAGGTTGTACTAGAGATCTCTTTAAGTCCATTCTTTATTTAACCTTGTGATTCCAGAAGGAATAGCATCTTTATAACCTGCTGATCACCCACCTCTCCTACAAATTCTGAAACCTGTTTACGTGGTCAGGATACACAACTGAGAGGTTAAACTTTTCAACTTAAAAGATACAAAAAATCTACCATTGATGTGTCTTCAGTTTGGAGTCTAAAAAACCAAGCCCAAATTTGGAACTTGATTTCCTTTTTCACAATAGCATCCCTACTCAAGTCTTGCAACACCATGGTAAAGAAGTTTGAGTAGTTCTTTTATTTACTTAGGGCAATTGCCATAGGCTGGTCTCATGCTGAAAATCTTGATACCTATCACTGTTCTGCTTGTATCACATCTATCATAGTTTGGCCTCGATCTACAATATTCAAAATAAATAACATGCTCAAGCTAATAGTTCCAGCGAACAATGCCATGTGTAACTAACTTCTTTCAATTTAAATACCCATCACACCAACACTGGGTGTACCACCTGGTTTAGAATCATAATCTTTCCTGCCATGTGCAGAACAAGTAGCTCTTCCACCATCAGCATCATTTCCATGCTGAAGCTCAAACTGCAACTTGTTATGGCTCTTCCATGAGGCACCTCTTTGAAAAACCCTCAGTACCACACCAGGGAAAACAGTTTCACGGTCTGCTGAAGGACTGATTACTCCCATGCTGAGTGCTTCTCTGGAGTCTCGCCATGCAAACTAAGCCTGATGTAGTATCGCTGCTTTTCAGCCTTGGCTGACAGGACAGAGACAGAATTTGGCCTTCAGCTCATAAAGATTTTTCTGGCATGGACTATGCTTACCTCCTGGACAATGCCTCATGGCCATTTTACACCGTCTGGATTCTGCAATGGTTGGACATGGTATTGTGTCCTTTGCTGGCTTCTTCACAATTTGTCTTGTTCTCGTTTCCAGGCCCCACTTAAATCCACATGTTTTGTTATTTCTGCTGCAAGTTCCCCATTCACTCCATTGACCCACTTCACAGCCTTCTGATAAAGCAAAAGAAAACACAAGTGAGCAATTCTTCTGGTTTGTTTGTTTTTTTCTTTTTTCTTTTTTTTGTTAGAATACACTGTACACTGTTAGAAAGCAATGATGGACATTTTTGCTATTAGCAGGTAAAAGCTTGAAACAAAGCTAAAATCTCTTACAGAACCTAAAAGAATCATTTTAGCCAGCATCAACCCAACGAAAAAAAATCAGAATATCAAACTGTATGTTTGATATGTTATGACAGTCTCAAATACTCAGAAACCCTCCTAAAATAATGACACTGACTTTTTTTTTTTTCTATCTAGTATATAAATACTATTTGGTTGTCACCTTGGTTTGAAAAGCTCAAAAGTTCACATTTCCTAGTCCTCTGCATCATGAAATGCAAGCAATATTCTTGAAAGAATGAGTTTGTTCTGCAACAGTTCCTGAAATCTTACAAAGCCTAAATTGTAAATCTTCATACATGGTGATTTTACAGTTAACAGGACAGAACTACCTGATGCACAACAGAGTGGCATTCCCAATAATGCAGTATTTTAAAGTTTGGAAAAATTTAGTAGTATTATCAGTAAAGAAATCAAGATACAATTCATTACTGAATATTTCCTGATAAGAAATACTAAGCATCATCACAAAATAGTGCCATATTTGAATATGGCCACCCAGCAAAAGAGCTACTTCAGCAGCACTGCTGTGCTGGAAGACTCACCCACACATTCCATAAGCTCTTCCAAGGCTGCAAATCCAGCAGGACATCCTCGAAAGCAGCGGCCTCTGTGCGAGTAAAAGCCAGCTTTGCATTTGGTACAAAAGTCTCTGCTAAAGCAGGAGTCACAGTTTTCTATTCTGCATCCTAAATCAAAAGGATCATAAGGAACAATGAGACAGCAAAGTTAGGATAAGACTAAAAATGAAGGGACTTTAAAAGTAACAAAATAGCAAAGCCAGAAGTGCTATAATACTGTCATCCTGAAATCCATCTGCTCTGTAGAAGAAATTAGAGGTAACTGTGTTTACCGCATTTTCCCCTATGTCCTTCTAATCCTATTTTTTAAAAATCAAACTGTAGGTAAAACCCCTAGTTTAGTTATATTTGAGTTAATGATATCTTTTTGGAGGAAAAATGTTCAATGTAAATTATTTTCACGTGCAAGTAATTTCAATGAAACTGAGATGCAACAAATTACCTTGGGAAGTATGTATGTATTACAAGTATCATCTTCAGTTTACAATTTATCACTGAAAGAAGGATACATTTTTTTTCTATGAGTTGACCCAATAAATAGCTGAGTGGGTGCTTTCATGTCGTATATCTGATGTCCGTGTCTACACATATGCACGTGCAGAAAGCCTAGATTTTTCTGGATTTAACTCCTCTCTGTTATTAAGACACTTAATCCATAAAAAATAACCATTCTTAAATGACTAGGAAACACAAAGCGATAACCAATAGCTAAAAAAAAAAAACCAAACCCAAAAGAAAACCCCAAACAAACCAAACCAAACAACTATTGCCTTTATGAAATACTGTATTTCTCCGAAAATTTAAGAGGAATGTGACCTCCAATAGATGACAGACTCAGGCGTGGGCTGTTCAGAAATATCCTATTCCATATTAAAACATGTCAACTTGGAAATGTTGCTCTGCTCTGCTCAGCTATAGCAAAGGAAAGTGAGTGAATAATTTTTCGTGGTGCCTGGCGCTTGACCAGAGTCAAACCATGACAACTAGTTATCAATGATCATATGTATACCACATGTACCTTCAAAAAAATGCCAGGGAAAAACTTACCAAAGATTAAAAAGTATTATTCTGCATTCTACTTGGAACAGTAATGATCAATTAATTTTTTAAAAATCTAATCCTTCAGCTAACATAATTAAATAAACTGCATTAACTGTATCCTCTCTTCGGCTATCTGAAGCCAAGCAAGAAGAGTTTTTTATTCATGTATGCAACAATATACTAATAATTTGGGTAATTTCTGTCACTCATTTATTCTTCATTCTTTTATAAAGAAAAAAAAGCACAAACCACAAGGGCACTCTTCTGAAACAGCAGTTAGTAAATATCCCCAGTCAACACTTTAAATTTAGCAAACCTTTATGAAACGGATTTTAATATTTATTCTTGAACTTCAGCAGGCCACAACAGGGCATCCCACAATAGGTAAAAAGTGTGTGTGTGTGTGTGTGTGTGTGTGTGAGTGTGAGCATGTAAAATTATTTTTTGTTAGCAATTAGGGAAATATGAGGCTTTTTAGATCGTATTTCTTGTGACATTGGACAACAAATTAGGCAAATTAAATGGAAAGAAAAATGTATATTTCAAGTGGCGGTAACATTTGCTTGGTTAAAAGGAATGTGAGCATCAGTTTGAAGCCTTGCCCTGACAAAGATAACCTCTGCTGGCTCTATTTAGACACAAACACACATAACCTGAGTGCTACCAACTCCTGTGTCCAGCATCTTTCAAAGGGGCTTTTAAAACTTGGGTTCACATAAGCAGCACAAGTCGGGCTTCTTGTCCACACTTGAGTTTATAGGAAATTCCTAAGAATAATCTTTTTCTTTTTTTTTTCACAAGGGTTGAACCAATCCCTAAAGAACAGGATCCTGGTCAATGTTTACACAGCGACCCTGCAAAATCACTTCCCCAGATTAATGAATTGCAAGGCAAAACCAACTAGGTGACCTGCTCTGGAGATGTACCATAATACTTAATTGCTAATCTGGTTTGTTACACTCAAGGTGTACTGCAAGTATTTTATTAAATGCAACAGTTGAGTCAAACATCCTGTGTGTTTAAATATTCAGAAAAAACATTTGCCTCTTGCCCATCCACCTGAGACATTTGAAAAGATATCAAGGTTTTTACAGATTGTGTAGTCCCAATGATAAAATGCAGAACAGAACATTAAAAGAAAAAACAGCATCTTGCAACCCTCCCTCATATCCAAGTCATGCAACATTTTTTAAACATTTTTACCATTGCTTTCAAACGTCGGGAGTAACATGCTAAAAGCATTTTTTGTGTGTGGAAGAGGGACTAAAGGAAAAGCTTCCAACAGAAGTTACCCTTTGATATGATACAGACACACCTGGCAGGTAGAAGCCGGCCTCACTTTACACTGGGGATTCCCTCCATAAAACTATCGCTATTTAACGTAAGCACATATGTGAATACCCCATATTTAAACATTAAAAGAATAAATCCTCTTTCAGTTTTGATCATACTTCAGAATTCCCATCTTGTTTGTACTTTCTGCTTTACCTTCAATGCCAGTTTCCTTTTGTGTCACAGCAGAGTCCTTGGGTAACTATATTTTAGAAGCTTTAGTAGGTGAAGGCTGGGTGGAGCAGGGGTTGGATGAAGGCTGGAGATTTCCACCAAGGCAGTTTATTTTCATTTTTTTCCTATGAACATAAACTACTCCAAACGTGAAAGGCCTATTATTTAATCTATATCAGATGCAATTTAGGGCAAAATACTGAAAGAGTATTAGGAATACTGTAAGAATTCTAAAATAAAAATATTAATTCATCAGAGTGATATTCATCATAATGCTTAGGGTTACTGGGTGCTAATCATAATGATAATTTAACTGTAGCTGAAGGTAAATCAGGAGTAACAACAACTCCTTTCTGACATCCTACACACACTCAATTCGAATCATGAAGTGCTGCTGCACCTAAGCCTTGTATGGACTTTTAAAAAAATTTTAAAAACCTAAAAAGCTAAAGAAGAGCAATAATCCAGAAGTTTAAAAAGCTAACTATATAGAAGTCAACTTGCAATCCCATATTGTCACAATAGTGGTATAGAAATACAGAAAATTCTTTAGAGTATATTATTTTTGGTGCCTAGTTTCCTCTTACAAAAAAAGCTTAAAACCTTTGGGTTTTTTTAAATAAAAGTGCTATTAGTAAATTATTTTAACTGTAACTGGGGTTAGTACACTGGAATGAAAGAATTCTTTAGATACTTTTGCTTTTAAAGTTAAATATACCAACATGAAGAGATAAAGAAAGCATGCACATTTTTAGTTGGATGCCTAAAAAAGATGATACTACACTAAGCATATTAAGATAGCTTTGTTTGGAAATAGATATAACCATTAAATTTTGTATTTCTTTTTTTTAATCAACAGAATTATCGCTGTAAACTTCATAAAATGTAGAAATTAATGGAAGCATATTGCAGATTAATAAAATTCTTTGCATTCTATTATTAAAATAATAAAATTGGGTAATAAATAATCTACTATGAAATATACTGAATTATAAGACATAATATGCAATAATTAAGAAAACCTGAATTTTGAATTTTTTTTTTTTTACTTTACAATAGATAATCTAAGAAAAACCAAGGAAATACTGTTTAACAACCTGAACTGTTTTCTTCTGACTGCTACAGTTTTCAACACCTTTAACTTACTGATCTCAGCATCTTATGCCTACCTGTGGAGAAGGAAAGCAAAATCTTTCCTACTATTAAAAATCCCTATCTAAATCCTTTTAAATTCCCTTCAAATTAACTAGCTAGCTGATCTAATTAGAGTAAACTGGAACAAGACAAAACTTATTTTTTCATCTGGACCAGACTCTTGCCAAAATCAATTTTTTTACATCAATTTCTCATGAGTCCAGTGGTTTCATTTTCTGTATAATATCAGTAGCTAGATGATGCAGTTTGTGTACTCTTTTTATTCCATTTGAAAGATTGCCTGGAAATTCACAACACCGAAAAAAAAACCCTAAAGGAAACAAGACCAAAAAACCATGGTAAACATATCTAAGATTTTAGACCCAAGAAACTTTTCAGAGGAAAGAAATAGATAATGCATAACTAACAGTATGCTTCAGAAATGCTTTTTTTTTTTTTTTTTTTTTCCCTTTGAAAAAAACCAGAAAATGGTGCCCACTAGAGGTTTCCAAATAGACAAGAGGAACAACCTGGGAGATTTTAGAAGCAGAAACGAGGAGAGGCCTGGAAGTGGAAGCTGGGGGTGAAAGATAGAATTGGTGTGGAGGAGAAAAAGAGGTGAAAAATTCAGTCCTACAGAAGAAAGCCCCAAAGCAATCGCACACCTTTGACAAGCCTACCACACTTGCAAGACAACCATGGCAGGGCTGGAAAGCTAATCACCAGAACCCGAGGGTGCAGTGAAGGGTGCCCCACTGCTGCTGTTGCCATCTAGCAAAGCAACAAAAGGTCTGTAGGTCAGGGGCAGACACTCAATCCCTGCCTCTTCATTCCCTGGTACTCAATCTGCACTGTCTCATCAAGGATCTGCTCCCTAACAGACCTCACATCCCTTCTATTCCTGCTCAGCATCACATCTCCTTATATCTCACTGGCTCTCCTACCCTCCACTCACACCCAGGACCTCTCAGACATCCTAACACTCATAAAGAAACTCATCAAATATAACCTAAAATTTTCTTTCCAGAGATTCCATCTTACTTCAAAACAAGCATTAAAGAATTGAAGGACTTACATTTCAGAGGAAGAATCAAAAGCTCAGGAGTTCATAATACAAATTTAGATACAAAATTAAATTTAAACTCAGGTGCATATCCCTCTTACTGTAACAACAACAATAAAAAAAAGAGCACGTGCTCCCGTAAGCAGCTTCTTTTTGTACTATCATTACACAGAGTGCAACATTATCAAAACAAATACTATCCTTCACCAGGTTATAAGGTGATGCAAAATAAGCTGAATTTTATGGAAATATAATGCTTTTGAAACTCAAAATAAAAAACTGCTTCATATTGAGATGAATGTACTTCATATTTGAACATACCTTAAGAATATGATAATATAAAATAGGTGTTTTAGTGTTCACTAGATTAGTTTCTCATACTAAGTGCAGTATGATGAATTTTAACGTCAAAAGGTATGTATCACAAAAAGAAAAAGTAGTTGCTCAGTTGTAAAGTATTTTTTTGCTGATAATAGTTATGAAATATCCATATTCTGTACCATTTCTGTTGCTACATTTTCCCTTTCTAAACATAATAAATGTGTTTTACTATCAATCCGTAACTCCCTTCATAACAAATATATTTTTAGTACACAAAGTGGAAAAGACAGCTAGTCAATTCCTAGTAATCTTAGTAACAACAATTCATAAGTTCTGCTCCACATGAAATGCAGACACCAATGAAGACCCTTTACACTTGGGAAAGTGAATTGAGAATACATGGGGGGACCTGCATGAGTGGAAATCAGCAACCACCAGCCTAAGAAAGAGAACTGTCCTGAACTGTCCTCAATGCCTGCACTACTGAGAGAAAAATTAACATATTTTGCAAAGAAAAGCTAGGAAAGGAAACATGGCATTCCTAAATTGAAGGGTTTGGCAGTTTGACACAGGAATTGGGTTCTTCCTTGAGGGTCCTTGTGTTAAAGAAGTCAGAGAAATAGATGACGATTCACTACAGCTAGCATTTTCTTTTTGAAAGTCAAACTCATTCTTTCCATTGAGGCATCATTCCAGAGAAGTCTCTGGGCCCGTAACTTGTGAGGTTGGTTATCCTGGGGAGTGACAATTGTTGCTTGGTCCAAAGCCCTTAACTCTTTGTTTTTTCACACTGAGCCCTGGCTTATCCCTTCTCTTCTTACCTCAGATGTCTCTGACTCTTCTCTAATTTCACCAATCCCCAGACTGCCCCCATGACCATGACACTCGCTCCTTCCAACTCCCGCTCCCATCCCTCTGCTGCTCACTAGAATAGCATTGGTGCCACAGATCTAACCTCACATGCCATCCACTCCACACCAACCTGTCACTGACCAGCAGCACCTTCTGTGCTAACTCTCTCCAGAATTTTTTGGTAATTGAACACCCTGAGTGCTACAATTGCACTGACTACAACCATCTCAAAAGGTAATTTGCTCTACTATACTGGGTAAGTATAGTTCAAGCAACAACATATTAATGAAGTACTGCTATTTTGTAACAATGTTAAAAAATTCATTACCTTTCTTAATATATTGGATTAACTACACATGTTTAATAAATGCTCAATTTGTTTAAAAGCGTCTCTTTATCTTGTTTTTACTGAAGGTGAATGGAAGGGGAAATTACAATGCTGGGGCCCTCCTAGGAGAAAGAGGGTGAACCTAAACAAGTGAAGCAGCCAACCAAAGCTGAAGTGAGCTGTAATTTCTAATCTCTGAGTGGTTTCTCCTTCTAAAATTATAAAGGTTACTATGGCCACAGACTAAGTTAAAAATCAAGATAGGCTTGATCCTTTAATCAGTCCAACCACCGAAGTGACAGGTTTCATCTTACTCTTCAAATTCAGTTCTGTTTTTTTCTTATGAGATTATCTCTTGTTGGAGCAGTTCAGTTCAAAGTCATTAATTATTAAAAAATTATTGGAAAATTAACGAAGCATAGCTCGTCTCTTGGACGTTCTTCTAGAGAAGAGATTCAACATTTTCCAATTTCATGTCCAAAAGGACTGCATTCTCATACTGCAGTGTTCAAGGTGGAAATCATACCCAGCAGGAAACTCTGCATTGATTTCTAGAGACAAGCAGTCTCAAATTTCATAATTCACTGTTACTAGAAAAACAGTCTAGAACCACTTAGCAAATTCTAGGCACACATACTGCTTAAACGTAGAAAAGAAAATTTGTCTTAAAATCCAAAATTTCCATCATTTTAGAGCCACTGCACTTGGCTGTGGTATTTATTTTGTTACATTTGCCACTAACCATGTTTGCCTTTTAAAACCAAGACAACATTTTCCATAAAAATACATTCTATAGCTCCTCTAACAGAAATGGGAAAGTGTTCCAGTTACAAAATGTTAAACAGCTTTTGTGTCTATAAACACAGTAATAGGGCAGAAATTATATCAGTTTATGTAATTCAAGCTCTTTAACTCCCATAAGGATTTTAACATAACCAAAAATTGTATTATTTTTAGCTGAGATAATACTATCTGAGCAATGGAGTCTGTAAGCATACATAAGAATATCTAAGAGCAAATAGGAAGAAACGTATTCTATTTTTAAGGATTTTTATTTCAACTCCACAAATGGAGTTGATTTATTTTAAATCCACAAAATGTCTGTATGTCTACAATGTGCGAACAAAGATCACCAAACCAAGAAAAAAAGGGAAGTGATTTATAAATGCACCAGTTAGCAGTTAAACTAACATAAAAATATACAATACAAAAATCATCAGAGAGGAACCAGGACTGGTCTATAAATGCAACTGCATCATTATTTTCACAGGGGGAGACTATCAAAGGCATGAGGGTGAGATAAATATCAAGTGCTCAACACATGCCAGTAGGGGTTGGACAAAACTTGTATTTACCTTTTTCAAAATCAGTCCTGTAATTCAGGGAAAAAGGCCACTTTCCATGGTGGTAAAACCAAAAAAATATTACATTGAAGTCACCCTCCACCTTCGGCAATTAGCTTTTCTTTTTTTTTCCTTTTCAAGAAAGTAAAGAATACTGCCAACACAGACTAGTTTGCCTTTCTCACAAGTCCAGTACAGGCTAATACAGATAAATTAATATATTTCCTAAACCTACAAATATATTCAAAAACATTTTTACATGGGAAAGCATTTACAGACCAGTTTGGAAAGGTTTCAAGCAGAGAAGTTGTTGAATTCACAAATGGGTTATGAAAATTACGGCCAAGATTCTAAATTACTTTACAGAATGGATGCATAAACCATATACTGTCTCATTTATTTTTTTTATCAAAACTTAACCACCTGGTACAGATTAGGCAGCACTCTGCAATATTAACATAGCAGTTGGGAAGAATACTATATCCATGGAGCCCACGCAGGGAATGGGGAGAAAGACGTGGGATAGTTTGGGACAGGTCCAAGCATGGCCATAAGTGCTCCTCATCCAGGCCAGACTGCCACTGAGTGACCTCATGTGAGTCTCGAGATTATGTGTGATGTGAAAACCAGCACACGCTTTCTCACGGCTCGGTGTTCCCAGTGACAGGGCACAGCATTAGGGGAAAGGTGCCACACATTTAACAGACATTTGATTATTGCAAGAAACAAAAGCTATTTCTCACTTCAGGTTCTTACGTCAGGTGACCTGATTCTGGTTAGACTATGACAAAAGCATTCTCTCTCTAAACAGGAATTAGAGGTAACAGCAATGATTAATAATCCATATGGGTAATACTCCACATATGAGCATATGGAAAAATCAATACGAGCCGGCACAACTGCCAGACAGAGGTGAAATAATGTGAGATACCAGAGCACTCATGGATTTTAACAGTTGTGCTTCTAGGCACAAACATGCGAACAGGGAATCTTGTTGCACATTAGCAGGTTGTAAATTTCCAAATAAAATGCTTCACTAAAAGTGAAAGGTTGTTTGTTTGTTTTTAATAGTACATCTGTTTTATTAAATTAGCAACACTTATATATTAAAGCATGTCTGGTGTGAGGTGTCTGGTCACCTGAAATTTGTGTGGGAACAGAAAGTACGACAAGAAGCCCACCCATATGTTAGTGTTTATACTGACTGGTGCCTGCATGTTAAATTCATTCTTAATCCTTTTTATTTTCATATAGTGGGAATTTGCTTCTTAAAACTAGGAATATCTGCTTGAATAATATTTTTTCCTAAATTACCCTTCTAATTAAACCAATAATAATAACAAAAATAAAAAATAGGCCAATTCATCAACTGTTTAATCTGCTGAATGTTATATATCTCAGAATGAGCTGGGACCTTCTCTAGGAAAGAGGTTTTATGATGACCTTGAGACATCTGTGAAAATACAACTCTGTTCCACAACATACAATCTTAAAAACTGAGTATGAATTATGGCCTTCCTACAAAAGTGATTGTAAGGGTTCAAAAAATAACTCACTTGAACATCTGTTCATATCTGGCGTTCGAAGCCCATAGTACCCCGACGGGCAGGAGTGCAAGCATTCACCGTACTGCCTCATCCCTTCTCTTCGCAGGAAGAAGAATAACTTGTGTTGGCATCTGATGCACCCGTTATCCTTTGAACAAGATAAGCAACCTTTGCAAATGGGATTTGGTCCATAGTTAGCTGCAAAATAAGAAGATAAATTACACTTTAAGATCATTTGAAAAGCATTTTGGCTGGAGGTCCTCTATCCTCTAAAGTGTTACTCATCTTTTGCATGACTACAAAAAGTTTCGAAAGGATGGTTCTGAAACTGCACTCACTTTCAGACATCTACACTGGCACTGAATAAAAAGAAATACAATCTCTACATTTTAATAATATGTAGGGCAATTTAATGATTTTAAAACACAGACACAGACAAGCAGAGACCAAGCTTTATGAAGTTCACAGTACAAACTTAAATAAATATGCAATGCTGGATTCTAGTTTGAAGCTGGGGGCATAAGCACACAACAGCAACAAACTATAAGAACTTCAGCACCCTGATATATGCACATGGAATGATACACCTGTGGAAATCAAGCAACACCACTACCATGATTTCTGATTTGTGAAGCGAGCAATATTCAGAGTACAGAAGTCTCTGCAGAACAGGTACAGCACTAGCAATGAGTGCTGTCCCCTAGCTCTCAGGGTCCTAGAACAGCTGTCTTCTTCCAGACTCTTCCTGATCTGAGTATCAAGACAAATTTTTCCAAAAAAGAGTAGCAGTTTTAAGTTCTAAGAGCCTTCTTCTACCAAGTTTTACCCCAAATGGGCTGAAAACCATATGCACAGACCTTACCAAAGGAGCACATTTAGGGCAGATTACTATTTTGGGTCACCAACTGCTGTGCATTCAAGTCTATGCTCTGGTTTTGTTGGATTATTTTCTTTTTTTGTGTTAAATTACTTGGCTGATAACTGCAACACAAACTTCAGCCACATCACTCTTTGTTCTTATGAACATTTATTTTCCTGCCTTTCTGCGGAGTTGCAGAACACTCCTTTGTCCTCACGGGCTGTCGAGTCCTTCTTAGGTGCTGGGTCAGCACAGCAGGTTAGCAGAGGGAGGATGGCTCAAGATATTCCTGAAATCAGCATAACTTAACAGGTCTGTTTAAAATATTAAATTGGCTACAGGACTTCACAGAAATTTGCTAGTTCGAACCTGGTTTACTGAAAACAAAAGAAAAATACTATGCAACAAAGGAAAGTGTCTCTGGGATCTCAAGAGGTTTTTAACATAGGCCACCCAGAGAGAGAAGCTCACCAAAAGGGCCTATGTTTAATTGTTGTATTTTTAAATATTTAAAAGTATTCACGCCCTAGTGTAGTGATCTGGTACTTTTACCTTGTATGGCTGGATAATTGAGGTTGTTCAACTTATGACTTCACCACCAGAGTCAGGAAAAAACTAGGAAAAGCCCACCACTCTCTGGAACCAGTAGCTGATAAGCTTTACTCTCACCTTCACACATCTGCACACCACATTCCAATTCCCTCTCTGCTCCCATCCCCCACACAGGACTCACTAAGTTCAGCATGACAGCGTTCAACTCCGATCTTGTACAAATAATCCTAGTGGGTGGCAGGCAGGACAAGAAGCGAAGCAATCTGGTGTGAAACAGCTCAGTCAGTGGGACACTTTCTGAGAGTTGGGGTCCTCTGCTACCAGTCTCACTAGGTGAGATCCCTGTTGATGGGAAAAGCATCCTTACCCTTTGTGGTATATGTATGATTCTTCAGCACTCTGTCAACCGTTTTGTAATGAGACACCCTAAAATACCAACTGCCTTACTACTCCTAAAACAGTTCCCACCTCCTGTTGCCCAAAACACTTGAGATATAACTTTTCCTACAGTTCGTCTTGTAACTATTTTCATTCACAACCCACTTCTTCAAAGACACAAGAAGAGAAACATACAAATGATGAGCTAGGCATGGACGCACCCCTCATCTCACTCTCGGCAGGGATTGCCTTACTGTAACCACATCAAATAGTGTGTGACCATGTACTCCAAAGCAATTGTCACTTAACACATGGTGGGCAATCCTGTAGACTTCTGACTTCTCTTTTAGTCACCTTGGATCTCACTCTAAGGAAATCTCTTCCTCCATCTTATTCAAGGTTCCTCAGAGAAGCCTTTAATAAAAGAGTTAAAAGGAACAAAGCAAAAGCAAGGACGCAAGATGCCTGAACTTATTCACCACTCAGAATGGTTTTGGAGTTCAAAACAGCTGAAATCATGCATACGTTTTTGAATTAGGGCCAAGCCAATTGCTGAACAGCAGGAATACAGCTAAGGGCTAATATATATATATATATACACACACATATATATGGATATATATATATGGATACACATATGGATTTAACAAAAGGGAATAAAACAGCAGGCCTGCTGGTAACAGACAGGGTAAACTTGTCTCAAAAGTAGAAAAAGATCTTTGCACAAGAGTTAGCAGGGCTCACTGAAAGAGCTTTAAAGAGATTGGAAGGGGTAAAAGGATAAAACAAGGCTCACTAAAGTCTGGGAGCAGTACGCCAGTGTCTGAGGGACAGAGTACTAGCAAGGTCTGTCAGTCTGCCATCTCAGTGGAGGTAGGGGTGCTTCAGTTCTCTAGAGCTTAGTGATGGTGAGGATAGGGTTGAGTGTGAGGAAGAATCAGGGGGAAGGCCAACAAGGCAGGTATCATGGTGGGAGTCTGTGAAAGACTCCCAGCCAGGATAAAGAGGCAGATGAAATATACTGTAAGTAGCTGAGAGACATCTAACAATCACTCACCCTCAAGACCAGTCTTCTTCTGGTACCCACCCCCCTGAACTGGAAGAGAGGGACAGAGAGCAGAATAAAGCCTTCACAATCCAAGGAGAAATGGTCAGCAACACCACTTAGACCCATCCTATTTTATGTGGATGAAATCCACACAGGGATATTGAGGCAGCTGGTAGAAGATCATTTACTGATCAACAAGGGAGGTCTCAGCTGGCCAATGTAGCACCCATCTACAAGATGAGTCAGAAAGAGGATAAGGGAACTACAGGCCCAACAGTCTGACCTCAGTGCTGAGGAAGGTCATGGAGCAAATCATCTTAAGTGCCATCATGCAGCCCACACAGGACAACCATCTTAGCAGGCCCAGCCAGCATGGTATGAAAGGCAGGTCCTGCCTGACAGACCTGATCTTTCTCTATGACAAGGTGGTCCACATAATAGGTGAAGGAAAGGCTGTGGATGTTGTCTGCATTGGACTTCAGTAAAGCCTTAGACACCATTTCCCATAACGTTGTCCTAGAGAAACTGGCTGCCCATGGCTTGGGTGGGGGTAATCTTCATTCAATAATAAACCAGGCTGGATGACCAGGCTTAGACAGTGGTGGTGAACAGATCTGGCAGCTGATCACTAGTGGTGCTCTCCAGGGCTGAGCCCTAAGGCCAGTCCTCTTTAATGTCTTTATCAATGATCTGGACATGGGGATTGAGGGTATCCTCAGTCAGTTTGCAGGTGACATAAGTTGGGCAGGAGTGTTGATCTGCCAGAGAGTAGGAAAGCTCTGCAGAGGGATCTGGGCAGGCTGGACCTATGGACCAAGGCTGACAGTATAAGGTTCAGTAAGGTCAAGTGCTGAGTCCTGCACTTGGGTCACAACAACCCCATGCAATACTAAAGGCCAGGGAAAGAGTGGCTGGAAAGCTGCCCAGTGGCTGAACAAGAGCCAGCATGTGCCCAGATGGCCAAAAAGGCAATGGCATCCTGGCCTGTGTCACAAATAGGGTGGCCAACAGGACCAGGGCAGTGATTGTCCCCTCTGTACTAGGAACTGGTGAGGCTGCACCTCAAAACCTGTGTTGGGTTTTTGGGCCCCTTATTACAAGAAAGACATTTAGGGCTGGAGCACGTCCAGAGAAGGGCTGTGTTGCTGGTGAAGGGTCTTGGGCACAAGTCCTGTGAGGAGCTGCTGAGGGAGGTGGGGGTGTTTAGCCTGGAGAAAAGGAGGCTCAGGGGGCACATCATTCTCTACAGCTACCTGAAATAAAGTTATTGTAAGGTGGAGTTCAGTCTTTTCTCCCAGGTAACAAGCAAAAGGATGAGAGAAAACGGCCTCAAGTTGTGCCAGGAGAGATTTAGATTGGATATTTTCCNAAGGATGAGAGAAAATGGCCTCAAGTTGTGCCAGAAGAGATTTAGATTGGATATTTTCTATGAAAAGCATTGTCAGGCCTTGGAAAGGGCGCCCCAGGGAAGTGGTTGGATCACCATCCCTGGAGTTATTCAAAAGATGTGTAGACATGGTGATTAGGGACACGGTTTAGTGGTGAATTTGGCAGTGATGGGTTAATGGCTGTACTCAATGATCTTAAAGGTCTTTTCCAACTTAAACAATTCTATGATCTTGTGGAGCAAGAATTAGGCTCTGGAGCAGATACATATCAGGTGTCCATGTAGGTTTCTTGGCCATTTTCTCTCATGGATTTCCATGAAAATTCTGACTTCTTGGTCACAAAACGTGTCTGAGTCTGACGTACTGTCCAACTTTCCTTTATTACTGCCCCATGTTACTCTTCCCAAGCATCTCTTCTGTCTGTTTCTGGTAAGATGCCTTTATTGACAACCCTTTCTTTCTGCAGGCAAATTTAATTATGCTGACTCCTCTGGGCTTCAGTTCCATAGAAAAGGAGCTAAAAGCATTAAATTATCTTCACATATCCTGTGCTATTATTTGTTCAGGAAATGGATGGCACATCTTTCACAGTTTAAGGTCAGCTCAAGACATATGAAAGAGTTCAGTAATATAGTAATTCTGTAAATTGTATAGGTTTCCCAAACCATGACATCTGGACCCTCCTCCTTCTCCATCTCCTGAGAAGCCTTAATAAATTATCTTTCTATTTCTATACGTGTATTTTTTTATCCTCTAATAGGAATGCTGTGAGATTCAAAACTGCTCTGAAATCTTCAGATATAAGGTATATTTTATGTATTGTTACCTAAATGAACAATTATCCAGCTCACACATTAAATTTGGACAGCAGTGTTCAAAACCATCACTTAATTAATGGTCACATATTGATGAATTTCCCTGTCGGTCTCCTAGCTCTTTTCTTTCTTTAGCACATTAAGAAATTAAAAATCACTGAAGAATTATAACGGTACCTTAGGTTACAATGTAAGATGAAACCAAAAGTATGTATTCTATCACCATCTTCATAAGCTGTTAAAACCAGCTGGGGCAGTGTTCTTTGTCTCTTCCATGACACATCCCTGATAACTCCCTCCAGGGAATATCTGTTCATGGACCATCCAGTCTCACTGCATGATTCATAAAATTACATCATCCCAGTGTATGGGGATGGATACATACCTTGCCCAGGGGGAGGAACCAAACATTCCTACCTGGATATAATCTGAGGTTTGGAACACCACAGTCAGCCCTTACCTACTGGATTCCCAGAGAACAAGAGCTACATAACCATCACTGGACCTTCAGAGGAACACCAGACCCTTCCACAGGATCTCCGCTTCAACAGAACCACATCCATCACTTCAGGAGGGCTCCAGCCACCATTTAATCACACTGCTACCACCACCCTGACCAACAGGGTGTCAGGTCATATTCTTACTCTGTCAATTTAAGCCAGTGTTTCTGTATTATTGCCTTTATCTTAATTTTCCTATTAAATTGTAATTCTAACTTGGGATCTCCCACTGGTTTGCTTTCAAACTAGTACGAATGGTAAGGGGAAGATATTATGATTTGTAGCAGAGAGCAAACTTTGTGAAAGAATCTGAAAACTTCCCACTGTGCTGCTTAGGCATCAAACTGAATAATTTCCAGGTAATTTGCATACAGGAAGTTACTGTAAAGTGTATATCACTGAATTGGTGTTCTTCCACATTGTTGTTGCTTACTTTATCTTCAGAGCTTCATGGGAAGCTCTGAATTCTGCAACCTTTCAATTACTTCAATTTGTCCCAGAGCCAGGGGTGATCTCCTAACAAATCACTTGGACAACGAACATATACGTTAACAAATCAAATACCATAGCACTGGTTTTGGTGTCACATAAGGATGCCATCTTGAAGATACCTACTTAACTGTGCCTCTTTTGCCCCTGTATACCCAGGCCATAATTAAATCCCACAAAATCCTCCCTGCCTCGAATTCGTCCCTTCCCATCTCGGCTTCTTAACACAGCAAATCGAAGGTATTGTTATCACATACAGCTTTTCCAGATCGCATATAATTGCTCTTTGAAGAGGAAGTGAACGCCTCCACCTTCAACAGAAACATCTATACACTTCCTTTGAAATTTCTTCATTAGCTTCTTTTTTTTCCTCTCCATATTAGACTGCAAGAAAAAATAACAAGCTTATAAAACATGGTCTATCACATTCCAGATTACTGACTGCATCACATGCAATGTAAAACATCATGCTACTCATCCTTATTTCAGCCCTGCCTGGAACACCCTTCTCATCTCTGTGTGCCATGCAGGCAAATCCCTCATGGAGACTTGCTCCTTCCACAAGGCCCACAAATGTTAACCACTGTCAGAGTGCTGCTGTGGCCACATCATAAAACTGAAAATGCACACATGCTCTAAGTTAGCACCATCCTCTGGCTCCCAAAGCACGATTGCCCTGGTTATCTATTAAGACTGTAAGGTCCTTGCAGCAGGAGTAACATTTTGTACAGCAACATAAGTGGGTACAGAGGTGTGAACACTGCATATAAACACAAGCACACACCATAATACAGGTAACGCATTTTCTATTCCTTCTGCTTCGACAACTATAGTCCAGAGCATCTCTATAGTTAGAAAAAAAAGGCATTTACAGACTTGATTCCCCATGTAGTGCCTTTATTTCAAATCTGGTATTAACTTTGCCAAGTTTGAAAAGGTTACTTGAGAACACAGACTAGTACCCAAACACTGAATGAAACACTTCTGAACCTTAAGGGTGTTCAAAGTTTCATGGTTTGGATCCATATCAAGTAAAATCAAATGTCAGCTAATTACTTTAACTCTTGTCTAGATCAAATGTATTTAATCCACATTGCTGAAGCAGTTTTGAGTTGTTATGACTATTTGAAATCACAAGAGAATCAACAGTACAAAATGAGTCTAGCCTGTTCCCCACAAGAATACAAGTTGTTCTGTAAGCAAGAGAACTTAAAGCATCTGATTTTATGTGATCTTACTGTCCTGCAGCCCATACCACAACTGCTTCTAATTTGCATCTTTCTTGTACACCCATTTGTTGGGTGTCACAAAGCTCTTTTGAACCTGGTGCTTCAGCTCACCACAAGAGCCTGGTATTTTTATGCTCCCGTTAAAAACCAGGCTGAAATAGACAAATGAATCCAAAACCAGTTGGAGAAAGAGTAGATCCTGGCAGAGAAACAAGCGGTAGAAAAGTCATTCCCTAAACAACATTTCTTTAGAGACCCAGGCTAACATGCTCACTATGTCCCTAACATCACTTGCTATCTGGTCACTGTGTCACTCTTTGGCACTTTGGTCTTTTGAGCTCTCTGAAGTCAGAAATTGGGCTTGCTGATACAATGGCCAGCTTAATGACTCTCTGACCCTTAGCGGGATTGCAGCCACAGCAATGCCGGCAACTGGATTTTAGTACAGATTAAGTAGAAATGTCTCCAAGACATTACTTATGACTGTAAACATGAGATGTGCAGATGGGACTCAGACGAGGTGAGGAACTAAAAGAGCACTACAAGCTGCAATTATTGCAAAATAGTAGAATTCATAATCCTGAATTCAATTAATGCTATGGAATAACCTCATACCTATCTCAATAAAATACACTCGTGCTTGGCATATGTCTACAGGGCATCAAGGAATGGAACAAAAAATACAGCCTTATAGATAAACCAATACTACATAGTATACCAAGGTACGAAGACTCTAACACTGCAAGTTCACTACAGTGGAAAAACATCTGACTGGTTAGGAACAGAAACTGGCCAAGAAAAACACCTATTTTTCATTAGAACTTTGTAAAAGCAAAAGTAGGTTTTAGGCAGAAAACTTCAATTAAAAAAAAAAAGTCTAGTTTGTTTCTAGTAATTAGCTTTAAGAGAATTTAAAAATTCAAGGTCAAAGGGGATCTTTTACGAACAATTAGGCCAATGCCCTGTAAAAAGAAGCCACAGAAGTTCTGCTTTACTGAAACATATCATTTAAGAAACCATTCAATTTTAATTTTTAAATTGTCAGTGGTAAGGAAACCACCACAACCTTTGTTAAGATATCATAGGGGCTAATCACTCACACTTGAAAATATGCAGTGGAATTTCGAACTTCAAGGACCAACCACTGGACCTTTTTATATCTTTGCCTGCCAGTTTGTTAACAGTTTTTCAACATTTTTTTTCCCAATGCAGACCCTCTGATCAGCTCAAGTCCTAGCCTTCTCATGGGTAAGATAAACAGAGCAAGATTCCAGAATGTCTCACCGCAAGGCAAAATATCCAGTCCTTTGATCCATCCCTCACAATTTTATCAACAGGCTTATGAATACTAAAAAAGAGCTCAGCATTGGAAAAGCAATTGTACGAATGCCAAATAAAGAAGTGATGTAACTTCTCTACTTTTCCCAGATTTTACTCTCCTGTAACATTCCTGTGTTATGTAAATTTCTTTGATCACAAAGATACCATTTCCCAAGTTGCTCTGGGTAGGAAAAAGCCATTGTTTTGTTACACAGGAGATCCTTCTCAGGGCAATGGGCCTTCACCACTCTGGATCATTCTCTCTGAACCTGTCCACAGCTGAGAAAACCCACGCTCCTCACTCTTCCTCTGAAGACAGATTAACTGTAGGGTGGCATTTCACTTCAACGAGTTTGGTATGAATCTCATCAAATTTTGCTTGTAAGTGAGCAATCTTCCCTGGTTATTATTCTTTCACTTCCTTTGGAGGTCTTCATTATATTTTCAATATCACAATCTTATGCTTAAACTACTCTCACTTATCAGCTCATTTCATTATCTCATTATTGATATAATGTCTTACTGGTTATTCTCAGTGTAGGCTTCCAAAAGATTGGTCTTCATTCCACCTATACTCAAAAACAGTGGCCTTTCGTTCCACTTCCAAATCAAAACATTTCACTGATGCTACACAGCTATCCAGCTGAATACTTTCAGGATTTCCTGTATGGTTTTCCCCACCACCATGACATGGACAATCACCATGAGGATCGGTTTGATATTATTCTCCTTCAGCACCCTTGCAAGTCTCAAGTAATCACATACACATTGAGATATTTTGCAATGTTTAGTGACTCTAGGCACTAGCACCACTGCATACTGACTACCAAGTTCAGAAGTCTACTTTACCAATAAAATGACATGTATGTTGGTTTCAGAATGCTTGGATACTTAGATGTTTTGAGAATATTACTGATTTTCTTTACAGCTGGGATGAACTGCTACTAACAGGGATATCTCAGCCATCTTTCTTCATTTCACCACCTAGAGCTTTTAAATGTATCTCTCATAGTTCACTTTCTGGATGCTTATCGTCATCTGGAAACATTTAACTCCTCTTGTCGTCTTCTGTCCACTGTTCACAGTCTACCACTCCTCACTTGCCTTAACTCTATTGAATGCTGCTTCCTTCTTCTACTTGTGATGTGAATTCTCCTCCACAATTTCTATCTGTTTAGTTCCTAGACATTTCCTCTTCCCCTGAAAATGAAGCAGTCTGGTTGCTCAGACCTCTTGCATTTCCCCAGTGTTCCCCACCAATGGTACTTGTCTTTCCAGTATGGAAATCCAGAGCTGTCACCAATTTACATTTTATCCATGGGAAGTTCATTCTGTCTACAGGATGGAAAAAAAATACAGAACATCTGTTGCAGGTCACAAACACCACCCCATCACCTGCCTTCCTGAAAAACAGCTACAGAAATAGACAGAGAGAGGAAAATGTCATACTCCCTGTTACAATGTCCTAGGAAATATTAGCTTTTATTGCTATTTTCTGTTCACAGATTCACCAGTTCTATTCTATGTCTTCCAGATGTGACTGAGAGTAATTTAACACACACACTTGAAACACTGGTGATAAAAGGTCCAAGCATCACAACCATAGAGTGTACTGAGAGACAAAAAAAAGGTAAAATAAAATAAACTAAAAAAAGCCCTCCTCCACTGTGTTTATGCAAACAGGACAGGACAGAGCCTGTTCAGAAAAAAAAAAACAAAAACCCAACAACTAAGCCTTACCAACCAACCGGTTCACAAATACCACTCACAGGTCATCTATTTTGAAGCCTAGTTCCCCACCCATTCCCCACCAAGTACTCATATTTGGTTTTTGAAAGTCTTACATTTTGCCCATTCATGTGTATGTTGCCAATTCCATTTCTGAGTTTTAATTTATAGGCCAATCCATTTCAGACATAGTAAGAAACTGCATTACTCCAACAAATGAACCAGCCACTTCTTTTAATCAACTGAAGCTGTTGATTTGTAAAGTGGCTGCTTCAGTTGTCATCACACTGAGAAGAGTCCTTCCAAGAGGACCTCTGTTTCATCTCCCTATGAGTTGATAGATTGATGCTTTTTTAGAAACCCTATAGTCTATCGCTACTGAGATATGGGCAATACCTGCCCGTTGCTGTACTATTTGCACAGCTCTGGGCAGTTTTGTCTACTCCAAATCTCAGAAGTCTTTTTCTTACCTGGCATCTTCAGTCTCTATAAAAATATTCATGATACAAACTTTGCATAAACGCCCACTGGGTTTTAGGATATTTTATAAGTCCCAGATAATGTGATGAAATGTCAGCAGCTTCATGTATAATAACCTCAAGAAACTCCAATCATAAAACTCAAGAGGACTTTTAACACGCAATACTTTTGAAGGATAACTTGTCTCCCAAATGCTTTTATTTAGATTTTACATTAATTACACTTTCTCCTTTTTACAAGTCTATAAAATAAAATGTAGAAATCCCCCAAAATCACTCCTTAAAAAGAAGCTGCTGTTCTTCCTCAAACCCCAGCAATTCAGACAGGAAGGAAGAGCACCACAATCATAGCTTTTGGCAACAGCACGGATTATTTATATCTGATGAAGACTGCACAAATCAAGTGATGGGACAGAGGTCAGATGCCCAGTCTGCTCTACCCCTCAGATTTACCGCAACGTTCAGCTCTCTCTGAAATGCCCTTCATGCAGTGATGGGGCTCTTTTGCCTTAGTGTAAAGATGGCTGGGGGTAAAATAAGATGAAACTGAGAAGTTACTTCCTAACAGAAGCTGTAACAGTACGGAAATTACAGGATAAAATGCAGCTGCTGCTCCCTGGATGGAATGCTCCACAATGACTCCCGATACACATGATCTGCAACCAAGAGGGAAGGAATGGAGGGTGGAGGACCGTGGAGACACTGCAGCCAGGCTCTGCAGAAATCCTTGCAGGGAGGGGAACTCTATGGTACTTCGCAGCTGATAAGGTGCAAAGCACCTGTCAGCCAGAGAAGATAGGAGAAGATGTCCAGCTGCTGAGTCGACAAGCGTGGTGAAATTTCTCCCCTCAGATGAACTCGGTTCATTATAACGTAATTATAATATTAATCTCCATCCCAAGTTATCTAACTCCAAGATATGACCACCCTTCATTAAATATGTGCTCTATATATTTCTTTTTACTGTATTTTTAAAAGCAAAGCAAAACAATTTTACACCACTCAGTAACAAAGGTAAGTATGACTAAAGCCACTCAAGCTCCACCTAAACAAAAAGAAATAGTAAGTTGAGAATGAGGAAAAGTTAGGGAAGACTCCATCATAACTGCTGGGACCAGTCGACGGGCTGAATCTGTTTTTCCCCCCACAGGGACACCTGTTGGGTAAGAACCATACTCTACGTACACTGAATATTTTTATTGGGGATTAGAGATATTACTTTGAATACATTTTTGCAGTCAGATCATCGGCAATCCTCAAACCTTAACCTGTCACAATTTTCTATTAATAAAGAGTGTTATTCCACAACCTATTAATGTGAATCCTTTATGGGCACAAGCAGTCACCAGCAGCAGGTAACACACCCAAATAAAGTGGGAAGACCCACTGAGGGGTCTCCCTTATGCTCTGTGTGTGTGTCCCTGCCTAAGTCAGTCGAACCACCCTCTGATCCAGAAGGACTGTTCAGTGAAGGGTCCCTTTAATGGGACAATGACAGACTGGCTGGGCACAAGGGCTTTCCTGGGATGCTGACAGACAAATGAAATACTAAAGGTTGAGGAAATCTCCCCTTTTCATAGGAGAGTGGCCTAGCAGACTGGTTTCAATGAAGGGACAGCTACAGCTCCCTTCCGCCAGGCCACCACGCAGTCACTCACCAGTCTCAGCTCTGCCGCAGACAGTGTGTCTTGCCACGAGTGTGTCTACTGAAGAGCCTGGCTGCTCAGACAGGGAGCCTGCATGGAGCTGACCTTAACCATCCACAGCAGAAATTGTGGGTTTTCAAAACCAATTGCTGTGTCCTCCCAAACACGTTTTTGAAAAATCACATTCCGCAGCTGAGGCTTTATCTCTTTTTCACTTACATCTACTATGTCTTACCCATATATGAGGCATAGGTGGTCTTTCCAGAGTTTGTATGTGGGAAGAGATATGCAGGGAAAACAGCACATGAAAATCACCATGTTCTCCAGCTTACTTCAACTGGATATTTTATTTGCCTTCCATTGAAAAAAAATTTCATTGGGAAGTATGAGCAGATGCTCAAACAGCGGCGGGTAGTTACATTTCTAATACAGAAAAATAGCCATGCTTCTTCTAGAAGCTAGAAGAAGTCTAGAAGTATAGGAGCAGGACTTACTATACCTTGGACCAACTCTTTATATACTGCTGGTGTGAAAGCTGCAAAGGGGAACCAAACTTAAAACAACAAACGCTCTTTTACTCTTTCCTCATAACATCATTCTGGTGGGGAGGCCTGCCCAGTAGAGTCCACAAGGCAGCAGTTTTTTTACTTCTCAGGTGGTTAAAAGTCACTTGGACACCATTCTCAGACTTTTCCATTTCAGATTTTCATGCTATAGTCATTCAGAAATGCACAGGCTGTCACAGCCTATTCCTTACTTAGAAAATTGCACAGAAATGCATTTTTCCCGTGTAGGTATTCTGTGCCACTATCTGATAGCACGTTCAAGAGCAAATTTCATCCAGCATATTGCTGCTGCAAATCAACATCTGGGACACAAATCCTATTGGAACAAAGTCCCAGACATTTTTAGAAAATCACTTTTTTCCAAGTCTTTTAATATCTAGAATATTTCAGCTAGCTGCTATGAATAAGATTTGTCTTTAGCATGCAGGTGAATAAACAGAGATTTAATTTTTCCCCTTTGATGGTGGGTTTACTTTGTCTTCCATTGTAAGTCATAACTTTTTCAAGCACTGAGAACTGCAGGGATCCAATGTAGAGGCATTCCAACAAAAACGCAGTTCCAAATCGAGATCCACCCAAACCACTGAAGACAAAACATTATTGGCAGCACTGAAGTTATAGAAGTAAAGATCCAGAACACGCTTCTTAAGACACAAAGTACAGTGATATACAAGAAGACTTCATGCATGATAGGAGATATTTCAATTTATCTTTTCATACTTTTACTGAACAATTCCTAAAAAAGGTAGAAAAGACTGAAGAACAGGGGAAAAAAAAAGTAGTTGAGAAGGAGTTTATGAGAAGTCTTTCTTTTCACTTCCTGGAAGATGAAATTAAACATACTTTAAAAGCCATAGATATGAAATCTGGACTCTGAAGCTAAACAACCTATACAGAAATTCCAGCAGAAATAAACAGATGCAAAGACTAAGTAGTTACTTTCATTGTTATATTAGCTACCACTAAACTAATGACGACACCTTAACTATTGATACTGTCACATTTTACTGTTCAACAGAACTGGTGCATAAAGGAAATGACAAAGGAAACAAATAAATGCTTGATTGCAGTTGTAAATCTGTAACAGTGAAGAAAATGCCTTATTTTTCCAGATTATATAGCAGTGAACACACTGCTTAGTGTTTCATAAATACCAAACATCTGAAATAGTGAACAGAGTGTAAATGGAGGTTTTGCTTTTTTTATTTTCAAGAACACTATTAAATGGAAAGGTACAGAAAGTGGTAGCCTCCAGGAATGAAGAAATTCAAGGTTTAGATAGCTGTGAATAGTCTGGAAGATTTAATGTCCTTAGATATAAGTAGCTAAGTAGGAAACTTTAAAATGCATATAAGGTTACATCCACAGTATTAGAAGTTTTGCAGAAGAAACGTTGCGCAGGTTTTACACTGAGCACAGCTAGCTCTGACCTAAGCTTCAGTGAGGGCCTGTACAAGTAGATTTGCCAAATGACCAAGCCTGATAGAGGCAACCTGGGTTTCAGGTTAGGCACCATAGGTTGAGAATGACTCTTGGACCACACAGAAGAAAAATTGCTCCTCACAGCATTGTGGAGGACTAAGCCAGTAGTTTCCTGGTAGATATGATTTTTCTGAAGAGAAACTGAGTTGGGTACTGTGTAGTCACAGCACTGCATTTCCTCAGTACAGCAGCTGGCAGAGAGGAGATAATGATTATGTTTGCACTAGAAAACTGATAGCACTTAAGGTTCCAGGTTGGCTTCTTGGGCTGAATCCATTACAACTCAAGTTGAATTTTTGTCAAAACTTTCCTGAAGCACTAGGCAGAGAGGAAATACTGTCATATCCTTGCCCAGGAAGGAAATTCAAAGCTAGATGGATGCAGTGGTTACTCCAAGAGTTACTCAGTTTCAGTAAGTCCGGGACTCCCAGTGGCATCACAACACTCCTGAACGGTTAAACGAAAGCACAGCCATTTCAAGCCCCAACCAGACAAAGCCCAACTAACCTGGTCTGGCATCACACCTGACCCTGCTTTGAGCAGGAGATTGCTAAGGGAAGTCCAAATCCTGCCAGAGAGGTCACTTCCAGGCGGACTCACCCTGTGGTCCGAGGACCTGCATGGGAAGTATCAGATTTCACTTCTTGCCTGTAGAAGGAGGCAGCTTGAGCTACAGGAGGTGCAACACACTTTGATGGAGGAGGAATAGATAACAAAGCACATGGGGATATGCAGGGTTTTCTGGATGTCCAGGTATATTCTTTTACACAGGAGTTCCCATGGAGGGAGACAAGTATCAATGAATGAAATAGAAAAAAAGCGTTTTGGAAATGTGCTGTAACTGCAAATAAGGTAACAAAAAGGGTATCTTCACAGCTGGAAGTACCCTTTCCCACAGAAAGTGAGTCATCTTAAGAGACAAAAATTGCTCACTAGAGGAAAAGACCTATAGGTAGCAATGCAGCTCAGCTAAGATGAGATGAGATCCAGGAAAGAACAAGACAAGAACACTACTGGCCAATAACCTGCTAACAATTTCCCCCAGAGATACCTCCTGAAAAGAGCAGAGACACATTAGTTATAAATCACACATAGTCTCATACTTCAAGGCCCAGCCAATAACCTTGAAAGGTTACCAACTTTAACATGAAACCAGCAGATACAGTTTCCCAAGAATGAAGAAAAATTATTTTTCTTTCTCTGAGTGATCATAGACTGACCATAATGAGGGGGAAATAACATGCTAGATCAAAACTCGTGCCTAATTTATATATGTCTCCAACATACTCAGAGTCAAGCTAGTTATCAGATTACATACAGAATGGAATTTTCTTCCATCAAATCAGCTTAGAGTTGCAGCATTTGGCATGGTTTACTAGCTGGGATCATATGGGCAATTTTCATTTAGTTAATTCTCACTTTTCCAAGGACCAGAAATGGTTTGTGGCTGCTTGGTCACTCCTGTAGTCCGTGACACATAGTTTAGTAACCTTTGAACTGGGGTGCTTTGTGCCAGTTCGAATCTTTAGTCTGCATACATCTGAGTAAAAGGTAGTAATACTTGTCAATGTATTTAAATAACAGTCCTTCCTGGACATAACAAAACAAATTATGATATGCTAAATAAATAAATTTATTTTTTATTCCCTTTTATTACAAAAGCTGTACCTCTGAGAGGAGGAATGAACTAGTTCAGGGAGCTCTCAGTTTAGGATAAGACACACCTAAGTTCAAGCAATAATTTGGGCACAGCTGTTTTTATGACTTGGGTAAATAACAGCCTTTCTTACTCTTTGCTCCTTCTTAAAAGTGAGATAATAGAATTTTGTTATCTCTGAATAAAAGGAAGGTCAGTGGATTATAATAAGAAGTTGCATGGGCTTATGTTTTATTTTAAAAAGAGAGAGAGAGAAGAGTTCAACCTATTAAAAACAGAACAATTTCATTTTTGGAGCATTTCATGATAGAGAAATGAATCCTCCGAAGTTCCCCTATCAGTTCTCAAAACATTTCATTCTAGAGACCACCAAACATAAAAATTACATTTCCACTGAAAAAAAGAGCTATTGAAAAATGCAGAAAAATTTTCAAACGAGGCACTGATAACCTGGCAGCTAAACAGATATTCAAAAAGGTTTTTATTTTTAACATTGCTATACATTAACAGACTCCAATCATTTCAACTAAGACAGTAGCAGCCAGGAATGCTCCAGTTTTAAGTCTCCTGGTACAGTTTTCTGAATGATAAATGTTGGTTGGTAGTTTTCCAGAAAGAAAGGATGGTGTAGTACAGCCTTGGTGCAACCATGGTCTCTAACTCAGCTTGCTAAGTCATATCATGATTACAACTCCCATTACGAGACGTTTTGACTCAAAGTAATTAACTGAAAGAAAGAAAAATTCTCTTCCCACTGAAAGCAGATGAAATGCATTTTCTGTAAAGACAGGCAAAAATTCTTTCTCAAGAAAGCCTGTAGAGAGCCCAAATAACATCATTTGAGTAAAGAAAATCCTAGCCACACTGTTATTTAACAAGAGAAGCCTAAAAATTAATAGCACTAAACGTGCTCTCCTATTTATTTATCCAAAGTCCCATATTAAGACCTAAAAAAAAAAAAACCAACATTCTTCATTCACAAAATTATGTGCAATAAAAAAAGCTTTTGTGTGGGTAGGTCTGGGTTCTTAAACAAGAAGTCAAAATGACTGAGAACAACAAATTTACTCCATTGCATGTGGAATGAAAGCTTGTGTCCTGGGAAGGAGAGTGCATTCAAATGACTCCTAAAAAACCTGTTTTCTTCACAGTTATTTCATAGGAAGAAAGCAACATATTTAAATTCAGTTTTTGCTTTGTAGCTCAGAGTTAGTTGAGTTTTTAGTTTCTAAGATTTTCAGGTGTTATTTGTAACACATGAAGCTGCAGCTGAGAATCATAAGGACATTTTCATCTCTACCAGCAGAGGTTTATTTTTAGGAGTCATAACGCTTTTTTTGCCTCTTAAAAAACATAATTAAACACATTTAAATTTAAATGTATATTTGAACACTTTACTTTAAACAAAACTTCAAGATGCATAATCTCTGTGGTACTGGGTTTTTTGTTTGTTTGCTTTTATTATTTTTCTGACATTGTGAAGCATACAGAAAATAGGCTCTCCTAAACTGAAGTATATTTTTTAAATTGAATGAATGATGCAGTTAGAATATTCTTCAAAGAACAGTTCCTCTCCAAAACATGACTGCTAAAGCAACAGTAGTGTTCTACAGCTAAGTCTCAAGGACCTTCCAGAATAATTTGCTCAAGTTATGAGCATGTGTGTGCATCTACATACATGCACACATATACACGTGCATTTATACTCTCTGCCAAAACCAGCCCTACAAAACAACTAATTAAACGTCATAAAAAGGGCTTGTATTCCCTCAAAGGTTTTGTGCTCCCGATGCTTTCTATTAAACTACTTAAAAAACATGGTCTTCATAATTAAAAGATGTAAGTAAAAGCAGAATTTAGGTTGTAATTTTATTTCATTATTCTTTAAATACACAAGAATTTTTTGTCACAATGCTGACTTCGCAAAGCAACAAGACAAACAACCACCTTTAAACACTATGGAGCTAGAATGACAGAGGATGAATGCAAGACAGTCCCAAAGAAGACCTTATAAAAGATATTTTATATGTACAAGGTTATATTATCTGGTTTTTTTAAATATGAAATATGATCATTGTGCCTCAACATAGCACTATTCACTGTTACCTACACACTCATTTTCAACAGCTAATACTACAATCACTAAGATACAGCATAACTGTAAACACGAGGCAACTCCTAATTTTTTTTATGCCTAGTAAGTAACATCACTGTCTCCTTACAGGCAGGCTCATGGGACAAGACTCAACGGTCCAGCTCATTGAGATCAAGCATCTGGCATCAGCTCCACAAAGGGACAAGGCTGGAAGCATCAAGCCCGGTACAAACAGCAAATGCCAGTGCCTCCACATGGAGCTGTGAACTCCTGAGTCTGCACCACTGCCTCCACACTGGGCACTACAGGCAGCCAGTGATGAGAAGTTGGTGATTACAGTCAACCCTTTACCTGCCTCGAGCTACTGCCTCTTTCTACCTGAGCAGGAGCATTGGCCCATGAGATTCTGATCCTGAATTTGGAGCAAAACAAAATCCAAGTTAACTTTGGTGCTGTTTTCCTTTAAAAAAAACTTACCTTACATCTGCCTGAACAAAAAATGAAACAGATGAGTATCTAATCATGATAAAGTAGATGATTTAGAATTACCATGGCAAATGCAGAAGAGATAATCATGTGTGATTATCAGAGTCAAATATTTCATTGCAGCCAGAGGAGAAAACTGGATCTTGAAAACAGCTCCCCCTCTCTGCAAGCTTTCTGTAGGGATTGTTCGATAATGCAGTGCAGTCAGGTCAGAGTAGGATTCTGGCCAAAACATATCAAATCTCCTGCAAAGAGGGAATGAAAGGGGAGAGGGAATAGGGATACACACACACACACACACACACACACACACACACACACACACACACACACACACACACACACACACGCATATATATATAAATAATGGCACCTTACTATGCTCATTCTCTCCTCCTCCTCTCCTCATATATACACATCACCATTCCCCACGGGGCTATTAAACTCAGTGTATAGCCCCTTAAAATTACTATAACCATCTGATTTTTATAACTTCCCACTCCAGGCTTTCATTAACCCCAGACTCACTTGATGCCAAGTCTTCCTTCCTGGAGCACCAAGGCTATGTGTGGAGTCCAGCTGGCGAGTCAGGGAGACGTAAATTGGAAGAATGTGCTGGAGCTACTTAAAGTTGTGGTGAACCAAAGGAAAAGGACCAACAAAAGATTTAGGAAATGGATAGAAGGTGTTAAAATATCTATCAAGTGCCTAATTTGTGAAATGACATCCAGAGCACAAGAAAACCTAACACTAAAAACAAACCAAAATCATCCACCCAGACCTGATTCTGCACAATGACCCATAAAAGCAGACCCCAAACAGCCACCACACACCTATCATCATATATTTCCTGACTTTTGGAAATGCAGCACCGACAGAAAACAGCAGATTTCCCAATCTTGTTGATGTGCCTCTTATTTCAAAGCTGCCAGACTTTAATTGCTTTTCAGCAACAACCTCATATGGCATGCCTTGGCTGGGAACATATTTTTATAGCCAGTTATAGCTCCCTATCTCCAAATGGAAACACTGACAGGTTTCTAATTGCAAAAATATTATCAGGAACCATAACAACATGAGTCTGGTTTAAAATATAACCTGTGACCTGGAAAGCCACTCTTAACACTTCGTGTTTTAACATTTTGTGTGCTTTTTCAGGGTTGGTTAAACGTAAAAATTAGAAACTGAAAAAGAATCCCAGGTGCCAAAAGAACAGTTTTCCCTCACTCTCCACTATGGTCCTCATTGAACAGCTGCCTCCTTCATCTCCAAAGTTGGAGAGAAAAACATAATTGTGGCATACACCTGCACAAAAACATTGTGCTATGCTTAGCTCTGCTTTGTTGCAAGCACTGTAAAACACATTAATTTTAATTTCGATTTCGAAAATTATTCATATATGACAAAACAGACGGACAATTTCACAGAACAATTTCACAGAACCACGGAAGCATTTGGGTTGGAAGGGACTTTTAAAGGTCATGTAATTCCAACCCCCTGCAATAAGCAGGGACATCTTCAACTAGAGCAGGTTGCTCAGAGCCCTATTCAATCTGACCATGAATGTTTCCAGGGCATCCACCATCTCTCTGGGCAACCTGTTCCAGTATTTCACCACCCTCATAAAAAACTTCTTCCTTATATCTAGCCTGAGTCTACTCTCTTTTAGTTTAAAACCATTATCCCTTGTCCTATCACAAACATACTTCTTACGTTGGGGGCCCCAGAGCTGGATGCAGCACTCTGGGTGGGATCTCAGCAGACTGGAGCAGAGGGGCAGAAAGCCCTTCCTTGCTGGCCACACTGCTTTGGATGCAGCCTAGGACATATTTGGCTTTCTAGGCTGCCAGCGCACATTGCTGGGTCATGTCCAGCCTCTCATCCACCAGCACCCCCAAGTCCTTCTCAGGAAGGCTGCTCTCAATCTGTTCATGCCCAGCCTGGATTGACACTGGGAGGTTGCCCCAACCCAGGTGCAGCACCAGCACTTGGCCCTGTTGAACCTCACGAGGTTCCCATGGGTCCGTGTCTCAAGCTTGTCTGGGCCCATGTGGATGGCACCCCTTCCGTCAAGCACGTCATCCACTCCACTCAGCTTGGTGTCTTGCAAACTTGCTGAAAGTGCACTTGATCCCACTGCGTCAGTGTGGAAGATACTGAACAGTACTGGGCCCAGTGTGGGCCCCTGAGGGACACCACTTGCCACCAACGTCCATCGGGACATTAAGTTGTGGACCACACCTCCTCTTCACAGCACTGCAGCAGTTTATCTACAGACAGCTCTAACTAGATTCTGAAGAAGTTGCCTCAAAACCAAACTATCTCACATGCAAAATTCTCTGATTACACAAACTCACACAAAATGTTCTGGTTACATTAACTCACAAAACAGGCTTTAATGCTAGAGACATGAACTCTGCCCCATTAAAATTCAAGTAAAAGAACCACAAATGCTTGACTCTGAAAACAACAATTAATCTGCCAATTCAATAACAACTGTGAAACAGAGAATTGATTAGAAAAATAACGTAAAGTAGAAGAGAATTTTATGTCACAGTATCCTTCTACACCACTAGAGTGATGACTTTCTAAAAAAAGTTTTCTAAGGTATTCTGTTGCCTAACTACATAACTCTTTATCTAAATCTACCTAATACTTCAAAGTCCTGTCATGTAAAAACAGTAATTTTCATTTGAAGGGATGTTGAGAAAATATTATTCCACTTTACAGAAGATCTTCCTGTTTCAAAATCAGTCTTCATTCCAGTGCAGAATAACATAGGAATAAATAATTCAAAGATAAGCCAAGTTCTGGTGCTGCTACCTGGCAAGAGTATTTCATTGCACCTAGAGCAGGAACACAGGCACTTGGGAACTGGCATCACAGGGCATCCCAGGTACTCAGGCCCTTCCAGAATATTTAAGGGAGAATATATAAGAGGAAGCCCACATGGCTCAGCATCAGGACACACCAGTCTGCTCTCCCCACAGTGCGCCTGGGAAGCCAGTGGAGAAAGCAGCCAAAATCCTGACAGCCCTGGAACGCCACGGTAAAGTGAGAGCTCCGGCGCACAGGAGCTGCCGCAATCACCACTCCAAGCCCCAGCCTCCACAGCATCTTTCCCGACTAAAAAATATTGCCCCAGGGAAGCCCATCAGACTAAGAGGGATTTGTATGCCAGTGGTTTCTGCAGTGATTCCAAGATGGTCTAGACTTAGTTGCATGTAATGACCTGCTGACTGACAATACTTAAGTACACCCACATTTATTTGTCGACTAACAACCTTCCAGCTATTGTGTTCAGCAGCAGCCGTGTCTCCCTGACTCTCTGGAAGCAGGCAGGCTACAACAGAGTGCAAATACATACACAGCGCATATTTTAAAACCAGCTTACTTCTTAACCATATCCATTAAAGTTTACTTTGTTCTACACCTCTCTTTCTCAGTAGATGATAAAAGATACAGAATTAAAGAATTCTGACTTACAATCAGAAGAAATTATAACTATTACTAGATAAATCACCTTAGAGCTGAAACAGCACATTGGGAAACACAAATTAAGAAGTCACTTAGGATGTTTTACTGCTGAACTTACTGGTGTAAGACTAGAGAACATGTATTTATCAAAACATGGTCTACACAGAAGTTCAACTATAACTACCATCTCCTTTTAAAAGCTGTCTGAACTCTCTGATTTCCTTAAGAAAACAGAGCCTTAATTATAGCTTCCTCCAACTGTAACACTCTTAGCTCTTAAATCCCTAGTTTTATTGCCAGTAATTAAAAAGTGTATGGTTTCTGTCCAAACAGTGGAATTGTTTCAAAATATAAAAACTTTGTCAAGAAAATTAAGTACTTTGCTATTGCCAAATTACCATTTCAGTCTCCCCCTCACCTCTCCCTGCTCTGTGTTGCTGAACTAATTTTGGAACATAACACCTATCGTGCTTGGCTTTGTCCCAGACAAATGAACTTAAAATCATAATTTATCATTTGTGATGCCTTTTCGAAAATCTTTTGGCTACTGAATCCTAGTCAGATTCCTTTTTACAAGAGTTTGCTTGAGTAAACATGGCTTTAGACACCAGGAAAACAATTTATATCAAGAATCAGAGTAATACACCGAAATGTTCTGCGAAAGTAAATGCACTTTCAGTATGTAAGTGATAAAATATATGACTAAAACGTGTGGGCAGTGTTTTGATTGCAGGCAAGAAACAATATATAGTTAAAAAACCTTGTTCAGTAGAGGAGTGGGCACACATACCACAGAAAACACACCTTAGCAATCTTATGTTTATGTTAGTCAACTAAATGACCTATGCTTTGCATCCAAGAATCATTAAAAAACACACAAACAGTGCACAGTAAAGCAATACTGGATGTAGACTCTGCAATGTTATATTACTTATAAAACAAAATCCTTGAACTAGAAACTGCATTACAGCCACTGATACCTCAGGAAGCTGCGGTTTGCTGCTTGGAACGCTTCATTCATGTATTATTTTTAGGAATGTAGACATCTAAATAAAATTTTGTAGGGACATAAGGTTATCTAAGGGTGAAACTTAGTTTATCATATTCAAAAACACGAGAGAAAAGGAATAGAGAACAATAAGTGTTTACTGGGACAGTCTTTTTGAAGAACGTGGTGATTAGGAGAGAAAGAAAAGCTTGTCATAACTCTCTCAGTCCAAGTTGTACTCTTAGAAATCTGCACCACCACAAGGCTCAGAAGGAGTTTCAGACAAAGAGATGGTAGTTTCAACACCACTCCTTTTCAAGAATGGATTTCTTCCCCATAAATGGCTGGTTGAGAAGCAAGAAATGCCTTGGCTGGTAATGAGCAGGCTGAAGAGTTTTTCTGGGTTTATTCAGCTAATTGCATCAAGCTTTTAGTTTCTACTTAAAAATGAGCGTGATCCTTCTCATAGCTTTGTTCCTACTGATGGCACAGGTACTGCTAGAGCCTGCTGCAGAGACAAACACCTCTAAGGCCTTCAACCAGCCCACGAGAAACCTCTTTGTTGCACCAGCATCAGCTTATATGTTTCTTTTCCTCATAAAGGAAAGTTCCAGACAAATGCTGTCTTACCAGGTTCTCCTGCAGCCCCTGTTCAACCACCTAGAAAAGCACGGATCTCTGCGGAACAACCTGCATTCTCTAAAGAGGTGCAGAGAGAATTGGGATTATCTCAGTTAAGGAGTAAGACACTCATGCATTTACACGTCCAAGTACCCAATTGAATGGGTTCTGTAGCAGAGAAGCAGATCACATCAACTTTTTACCCCAGAGCTTGGCTGGTCTGAGGGCACATGGGAACATCAAGGGCATTCAGAAAGAGTTTCAACAAGTCTGCAGGGAGATAAGCATGCAACAATTTTACAGGAGGAGAACACGTATAGGGGAAGTATAGACATGAAAAATTTCTAACATGAAAATTACTCCATCACATTCACACCATTTCCCTGCTATTCCACCTTGAATATATCGAAAGCAACCTTACTCCAGGCCAAGATGCATTTGACTTCAGATCTTTACTTCAGCTCTTTACTGTATGAGATGCACATTAACAAAGGAGAAGCAGAAATTCAGCAATAAGGAAGACCACGTCACGGTTCAACACAGAAGTTTCGTGTGCTGCAGATAAGTTCCCTGTCTTTAGTTCTACTTGACAATAAAATGGCAATTAAGTTTGTGCAGTAAGATGCTTAAAACCATTCCTACTACCTTCTTTTAGAATCCACCCCCATGGTCTTCGTTCTTGGCTCCACAGTCCAGCTTCGGCTGATGGAAAGGCTGTGGGTAACGCATTTAAACTCTGTGTTGAGCCAGTAGAACTTACCAGCATTCAGCTGATTTAGTCATTTAAATCATAGGAATTTTATATACTTTGGGGATTGCCTTTCCTCTGTTTGCATTTTAGAAACTGTGCCATTCCCACCCCCATCAATCCCGCTGTGTACAGGAAGTCACACTCCTTTTCTATCAGTGGGATTTTATGCTTGTGTGTGTCTGTGTGCCTGCGTCTGTATCCAATGTTAAACCACTTCCTCAGGCTTCAAGGAAAGGTTCTTGAAGAAGGTGGTGTGCAGAGGAGTGGATGTAGACCAAAATTCTCATGCAAAAGGGAAGAGAAAATAAATGCCAAGGTAAAGCCAGTTAAGGAGTTTGTTAACATTCTGTCTCACGGTGCTGGCTGACTTCAGGTCCTACCTATCCCAGTTCAGATGCACAATTGACAATGGATTATTGGATGAATTCTTCATATATGAAAGTCCTCTCAGTGCTTTAAGAGGTGCTTCAAATTTTGCCAGAGCATGATCTCTAACAGTCTGCAGTTCCATGCTTACCTCCTGAATGTCAGCTGCCATTTCTGCATGCTGTCGGGACAGACTAGCTACTAAGACCCAGCTGGAAGTTAACAAGCTGAATCTGGCTCAGTGCCTTTTCCCTGGAGGACACAAACCAGCCAGCTGCCTCTTGCACAGCTGGGCTGGGAGCATCTGCCACCCCGCAACGTCACAGCCCTGGAGGAACCTGAGCACTGCAGTTTTCTCACGTGGAAGAAAGGAGTCAGCAGAAGAAGTTGCTGTTTATCAGAGGGGCAGTGAAGAGAGATGCAGAAGAGGCTGGCCGCCAACACAGCTCAAGGTTGCCCTGAGCTTCTGCTGCTGTTGTCTCCCAAGAAGAAACCCAAACCTAGTTCATATGCCCAGTGGTTAAAACCAGACCACCTGAGGCTAAATAAAAACTTGACCATGAGATTTCCCAGGGTATGTTACCTGTAAAGTCTTCAAAATAGAAGATCAAGAAAAAAGCTCATTGGAACCACATCAGAAAGGCTGAAATTATTATCTGCTACTGCAAATCCTCAAACCTTCCCTCTTGCTTTGCAGTAGCAAATGGATAGATCACACTTAGCACAGCTCAGAGAAATCTTGAATGTTTTTCATCCCTTTAGAGAGGACTCTCACAGTTGCACTCAGCTGGAAAGGCAGGCAGCTGCCAGGCTCTCCAAGGCACAGAAAGTGTTACTGGAGTTCTCCTGGGCAGCTGCAACATCTCTGCCCGTTCATCAGCTCGTCCTCAAAGCCTTCTGCAGCTCAGGAGATCTCCCTCCAAATGCTCTTTCTGCATAAACTGTTTCACCAGCAGAAATTAACAGACTATGGTGGAGTGGCATTAAGAATAGGAAAAAATAAGTCAGATATCCCAAACACATCTGAAAAGGCCACTTCTGATAAAGAGTTTTGATCAACCAATTAATTAACCAATTCTTTCTTTAATCGATCTCCACTGGCCGATAAGTATGTTTCGACACTGCAATACAAGAGAGTGCAAGGAAAAGTATCTGACCTTAGAAACAGGAATTAATACAAATTTCAGAAAACAACGCCCAGGAAGGAAAGCTGTACGTATACACACACTCATTCTCTGTGACTGAACAGGTCCACTATTTGCTAGCAGAGATGTGCTCTTCTAGGAAAAGGGGAGACCATCACCCAGTGTGACTAAAGAGAAAAAAAGCAGACGACAGCCCAGACTGACATCCTACTGCAATACCCCAAATCACTTCATTCTCAAATAGAGATGATGTTTAATAAAATTGCATTTACTGAAACAGGGAGAGAGTTAAATATATTATTTTTGTTACAAAGTAGTTTGGAGAGCCTAAAAGCAGTTGCTATATCAGTTTAGTCTTTGAAGTGTTTAAACAAAGGATTAGTCTCATCTCCTTTTGGCTGCTGCTCTTGCAGAGCAGCCATCTCAAAATATCATGTATCAAAATAAACAAATAAAAATGCATCCAAAAATGAAAAAGCTCATCCAAATGTAACTAAGTGTCTTTGGCAATATCAGGCACAAATACAAGAGAGAACAGACTGGTTTTTGACAAACTGATACATAAACTTATGACTGTATCCAGAAAGTGCAAAAATGGAAGATCCTGGCATACGGCTGTAGGAAAAAAAAAAAAAAAGAAGTTAATGTTTCTTAACCACAAAATAACATCTGCTTACATATGTGGCGCAGTTTTAAGTATGTTCCTGTGGGAGCTCACATCTTTACATACTTACTGGGCAGATCCTTTTCACAGATTAAGAACAGCAGCTTTCTGAAGAAAGCACCATCATGGAGAGACAAGGTTAAATTCTGCTCAGCTCCACTACTAGTTGGAAGAATTCACTACCAGCTTAATCCACCTCACCAAGCAATTTCATGAAAACAGTTCCAACATGGTCAAAATGGACAGTGCACTGACACTCCTTACTTCCAGGGGTCTTGAAACCAGCCTTGTTTGGCTGGATATTTAAAATCAGTTATGTCTGCACACATCTGGATTTGTTCGGAAATATGAGTATGGAAAGTAACTTTCAAAGTTATGGCGGAGTTTAGGCAATGTATGGTACCAAACAAGCATGCTTGGGACAATAACCCCATCAGCTAAGCCACGTGCCAGAGATCACGCTCGATTCCTCCCCCTGACATCGAAAGGAGGTACGTGTTCCCTCCTTGACAACTGAAGTGGCACAGCTGAATACCCTAACCCTTCCCTAGCTGCTCTGAGTTACTAACAATTGCTGACAGTAATAACAGGTTTTTGAAGAAGAACTAATTAATCTAATGATATGTAAAAAGTTGCAAGACATATCACTCTAAAAATCTTACCTTAATGTACAGGTGCATACAAGTCTAATATATTCACCTGCATGTGACCAGTAACTTCACCGTGAGCAAAATCACACACTCAGTTATATGGAACCAGATCATAAAATGGAAATTCTCAGTTTTCCACCCAAATACCATTGGAAATCTCTATTTTTTTTTTTTTTTCTGTAGCAGGGAGGGGAAAAAAATCCTAACACTCAAGAAACTAAATTAAAATTCCTCATAGAAATAAAAATTATTTTGCTGAACATATTTTCAGTAAATCCTTCAAACCCATGAAACACAAGTCACACCAACTCTTAAAGAACTTTTAAAAAGCACTTTACAAACTCCCTTTTATCAACACTGGAGACATAAAACCCATCTACAAGGTCAGCAGTAGAGAACATCAAGAAATACATGGGCCACACAGAAGACAAAACAAATACAATACATATAAGATTTCAACACATTTTCAAGTCTTTTTAGAGCTGGCAGAAAAATACATGTTCCCTTGAGTCCCATTGGAACTATAAACTTTACCCAGGTCTCAGCTTTGAGTTTGCTGAAATAACTGTGTTTTCCATAGTGTATTTTGTGTTGACTACAAATGTTGGAAAAAAATTCATATGCTCTTTCCCTTTATATTTTTTTCTTTTTCCTCTTTGCTGTCCAAGTCAGTAAGTGAACATATGGGACTGCACAAAGAACATCCTATCGCACACTGTGGAAACGCTAAAACAAACACATCACCACACTCTAATAAGTATTAGAGATAAAGAACAGTGACTACAACCAAAATTTAAAAATAGGAGTTAAACAGAAGGCAGAAGCCAGTCAGGCATCAGTGCGAAATTCAAAACAATTTAAGAGCCAATCCATTGCCCCATCCATCTACCAAAAAAAAGCCCAGGGTGGTAACTAGGTAGAGCCAGACAGGAACCAGAGAAAAACAATAACCTATTTACACATACAGAATAGTATGGAGAGATTAATATTGCTGTGCAAATGAACATACCAAGACTAGAAGCTTGGCAGAACTTCTTTCTAGGCAATCCGGAAATTTAACATATTATGACAAGATGCTCCACAAACAATAATGCTGCATGATTTGGAACTTTTAAGTTGCTTCAACAGATTTGGAGACAAGCAGTTTTCTTCATTTGTTCAGGTATTTTCATCAGCTCATTGACAGTTGTGAGGAAAAGGATGTCACCCACATGAAGTGTGTTAGCTTTGTGCGCTTGAAGGCTTGCAGGATATATTGATTCCAACTTCCGTGAAGTTAAGGATTCAAAAATACAGGAATGAAGAACAGGACAGGACCTGTGCACGTTGTACAATGTAAAATACATGTTTAAGTTTAATCTTAAAAGTGTTTTTCTACCATAATCCTTTCTGTTATCGTAATGGAATGATACTTTAAAAAAAGACCAAACAACTGAAATTTCAGTCTTTAGACTCCATCAGAACTTTCCAGACCAGAGCCCACTCCTGGGGATCCCAAGTCTTGACAAAGGTATTTCTTTTCAGAAATTCACAATTCAAAGTGTTGTACTGCTCTATGATATTAAAACAAATGTTCTGCTTTACTTAAGTTTGTAATGTGATTTAATTTCCAGCACAGAGACCCTGGGTCATTCTCAAGTCATACACAAGTACGCCCTAGTAACAAGCTACAATATTTAGTGAGCTGGGGATGGAATTCATCTCACCTTACTTCAGCAGCTAAAACCTTAGGGATTCATTCTTAGGTTAGCTCTTTGGGCTACCAAATTACTCTTAGAGACACTTTGCCAAGTTCCACTGATTAGAGAGGAGCCTAAAAACTAAGTGGGATGAGCATCCCTGCTGAGCTGCCCATTTTGTTTCACTGACTAATGGCTAAGTCAGACAGAGCCTAACTTTCAAATGGCTACAGTTAAATGAAATGGGTCCCTCTCTAATCTAAACCAATGCTGTACTTTGTTTGCTGTAAAGCAAGGGTGCTACACTTGAGGGGTAGGCGGAGAGACACTTGCCTAGAGTCCCTGTTTATTAGGCAGCATTTCCAAAAATACCTTATTTACATAAATATCTAATAAGAAATTGAAAAGCTGCAGTAAAATGGGGATTATTATGCCTATTATTCCCCAAGAGATTTGAAAATATCTTTTTGCTGTACATTTGGCTGGGAACTATGATCACTCAATGCACAAAACATCTCCCTGAAGTTGCCTCTAAAGATCCCTTTTAAAAAAATCACAGTTTATTAATCACATTTAAAACTCCTTAACCATGTAAGAAAATTACATCGGGCTTAAATTTCAGTACAATTACCTTTCAGTGGTTGAATTTCCAGCTTTGAGATTTAAGGGGATTTTCTGGAGTTTAATGCTTTTTTGTACCTATGTGCCCTTAGCATTACTGTACTGTTATGCTATAGGAAATGAGGCACTTGTACTTAGAGAACACCAGCTTCTTGTTAAACTCAATCAGCAGACAAACAACTGTGCCTTTGTCACAGAAGCCCAAGTTCAAATGCATAAGGATCAGATAATGAAGAAAAAAAAATAATCTTGTATGACACAATATGCTTTCACTTTATTTAAGAAGTGAATGCACGAGTATCTAAATCAGATGCTCTGGAACCAAAGCAGTTTAAATGAGTGTATTTTATACCCTAAAATATGCTTAAGCAGTTGGATGTTATAGCAGCATATACCACATTAAAATTAAGTTAAAATCAGATTCTTTCTGTAGTCTTAAATATAAAAGAGAAGAAAATAAAACTAAACACAAATAAATGGCCTCAAGCTCCAGAAATAGTTTTAAAATTTAAGGAAGAGGGGTTAAAATAATCAGAACTCATTTTCAGAAACAAATTACCATCTCAACATCCTTGTCTTTTATGTTCTGAATATGTAACAGGAAGTGGGAATTGTCAGAGGTATGTACAACTATGCCTAAATTATAGCTATAAAGCCAGCTAGCCTAGTTGTTAGAGAACTTCTAGTTAGAACCTACTCAGATTACATGTAGATAATAAAAAGAATTAAGCTAGGAAGCTAAAGGGTTTTTTTTACCCAAGTTATTTAAACATGAATCCAATTACTGAAGTTTCATGGAGCAGCTGTCTCACTCCATTCAGTTTTCCCCTAAAACAAAGATGATATGGATATATCGCAGTGCTGAACAATCCTGAATTAATGTGGACAAAAGAAATCTCTTCTACAACATTCTGCTGTGGGAGGGGGTGTGGAAGAATCTCTT
Source organism: Oreocharis arfaki (assembly GCA_013398015.1). NCBI lineage: Eukaryota > Metazoa > Chordata > Aves > Passeriformes > Paramythiidae > Oreocharis > Oreocharis arfaki. Next base: position 521,323 of record VZRR01005150.1, on the reverse strand, counting down.
TTAGCATAATAAAAATGATGATGATATAATGAATAATTATTATGGGATTTTATAGCTGGAAGGCATGGTAGTTATTTCAAAGCCATTTGTAACCAACAGCCTTATAAAACGCTAGAATGTATTACATATGTGCAGAAGGTAACTGCGAGCATGTATTCAACCCCAACATCTGAAATAACTAATGTATGTTTGTTACTACAGTAACTACCTCTTGATGACAAAAAGCGAGCTTACAAGTAACTAAATTAATTAATAATCAGCCCTTTTTGAAAGGAGAAATGACGACTCAAAAATAAACTTCCATGAGAAGAGACCTCTCCTGCCCTTCTCTGACAGCTATATCACTATTTTTCACTGTTTTTTTGGTGAAATGCAGAACCTTCAAAAGGTGGTACTGCCAACACTTTAGATGTGGGAGAATGCGATCCTAAATACCCAGGTCCTGGATTTCTGTGATAAATAACAGAGCAAGCAATGGCATTTCTTCCTCCTCAAAAATAAAAAAAAAATCTGTAAAGGAAAAATAGATGAAGCAATGTCTAAGTTTGCAGTCAGCTTCTATAACAGCCTTGAAATGCATGGACTACTTTACAGACAATGAAGAACTTTTCAAATTTTTTGCTTTATTTCCCTTGCTTTATAGAAATATCAGCAATTCCAATAAGTTTTGAAGAAACTGTTTTATTTCATTATCACAAGGCAACACTGTTATATCACTCAAGAAGTGGCCCATATGCCTTTTCTGCCTCTCCAGGAGTTAAAAATAGATCCCCACTGCTGTTACGCCCATATAGCAAAAGAACATTTAGTTTGGTAAGTGATCTCCCTGTCTTGATCTCTGCCTGTGAGCTTTACCATCTTATTTCCCCCACGCTGTTTTGCTGACGAGGAGCGAGAGAGTGGCTGGGCAGGCATCTGACCTCCAGCCAAGGTCAGCCCACCACGCTTACACACATGCAGCCATCCTGAGATGAAGTGTGAATATCCATGTGGGCTATGGAAGTGGGAGATGCATCTTAACATGGGGCAGTTGCTTTAAACAGAAGAACTAAATGCTCAGAATATGACTTTGAGGGGGTCAGCTACATGTAGTAAAACGGCTCCTTTCAAAGTCAGTCTACTTCAAAAAAAAAAAAAAAAGCTAAACAGTTCATGCAATTAAAAATTCAATATGAAAGAGATTTCGAATGAAAGTAATAAAAAGATTGATATTTGTTTTCTAAAAGAATCTTGAGAAAGATAATTTTTCTATGCTTTTTTTGTAAAATTTTTAATTTTGACACTTTAACAGAACACAGTAAGAACTTCAATAGTATGCAGTAACTCCCCTGTATGTGCTCACACACGTTTACATATACTATTCTGAAAAGCACAAATCATTTTAATTTAAAAACAGATTATTTGCTTCCTGTTTATGCCCCTTTTAATAGAGCCACGGCCTTTGTTTTCTACTGAAACATGCTTGCCTCATTAGCATACACCTATGCAAATGTCCAGAATTCGTGCATCAAGTTCCATCAATAGTTTCTGCCCCCCTCTTGAAGATGGGTTGGTGCCACTGGGCAGTTTTGCTGCACAGAGCAGCAGACCCAGACAGGGGTGAACAGAGAAGCAGAATATCCTAAGGTGATGTGGGTGTGCACATTCCTCACCCCCCTCTGCCCCAGGGGTGCAAATAAAAGAGGGCAAATTGCTACAGTTTTTACCATGCTCCCTATGGAAATATTGATCAAGAACCCAGTGATCTGATTTTCAGTATGAAAGGAACAGCTAGGCCAGGTAGCACACACATACAGTCACTGGGTTTGGAAATACTCAAGTGTAAGCATGATTTGGGGTGGGGGGGAATGGTGAGGGGAAGGAGATGCAGGCCATCAAACCATTTAAATAATGTGGCCCTAGGCTAGCTACCCATTAGTACCTATGCTATTTATAACTTAGAAGTTATACATAGAGCTGTTTAATTAAAATGCTTAACCATGAAACAACTTCTAAGAAAGAGTTATTAACATTTCCATATCAAAAATTATCACTGATGCGGGAAGACTGCATTCTGTGTTCACATGTTCCTAGATACATCTACTATTCTAGTCTTTATTCTGAAGGAGCATAAACTAAAGTATGCATCAAAATGATTGTTTTAAAATGCAAGTGACAGACTTGAAAAGCTGCTGCTTGTTCAAAATCAGTTCTTCCTCAAGAGCAAGGATATTGCATTTCAGTTTCCAGGAATTTAAAGGGGCAATGCAACCAACACCGATGCCTGTTCATTGTAGCAATATAAACTATATTCCTGTTAGTTTGAATCCATTAATGAATTAATCTTTGTCAGAAGAGTGTCTATAAAGGAGGTTCTTAAAAGACCCCAAGGACATTATAGCACTGATGGTTTACCATTATGTGGTGTAACAAAGTTTTACTTAACCAGTTCTAAAAGCAGACATATGGAGTCCATTAAACCCCGCTCTTTTTTGTGGTGTAATTCTGAATGGCTGTATTATACTACTTACTTAAAATATGGATTGTAACTCCCACTACCAATTAATAAGAGTTCTACACAGTGCATGCAATTTATAAGATGCACAAACTTTGTCATCAGCACCTAAAACTTAAACACTCTCGAGAACTGTACTTCAGTTAACTGTTACAAACAGAAGATTAATATGATGAAATCCAAATAACTTTGACATTAATTAAGTCAGGGACAGACAATTTAGTTGCTGGTAAAATCAACGAAGAGGTGCTTCTCCTGTAAATCCTGATATTTTGAGTAGTTTTTCCTTTTTTTTTAAAGCATACATTGTTACCCTCTGTCACACATGCATATTCATGCTCCACCACAATATTCTCAAGTAAGGAATTTCCATTTAGTTCTTAAACAAATATTTTAAAAAATAATCCCACATATGAAAGTAATCAACTCAACTGATTTCCCTTCCACAATAAAAACTCCCTTCTTCACTATTCCTTCCACTTGGTGCCACATTCTGCTCCCCTATATCAGCATCATCTTTTACCACTTTTGTTTCCTTGTTTATACTCTTTTTGGACTTCCTGCTTAAAGTATTTAGGCCTTAATCTTACATGTGGTTCCTGAATTCAGTGGAGATCATCACAAACCTACAAAAAACTTGCATTATACCTTACTTCGAGGTAAGGGCTGCGATACAAAAACCCAAGAGGCAAGGAACAAAGTGCACATTCTTGAAATGAATCCTACCCAAATAATAAACAGCATGGAAGATTAAGAAATATTTAGAAAAATATAGCTGCATTGCACTTGTACACATACATACATATATATATATATGGACTGTCAATCAAAATGTATGCCAGTCAAAATCACAGCAGAGGGTAACTAAAAAAGATCAGCATAGGAAAACTTGTTCATCTTTATTCATCCCTATATTGCTGGGAAATGCAGTTAAAATGCACCAGATTTAGTAAATTTCTCAAGTAGTTAAGAAGGCATATTTTCAAAGTCATAAATGGAAGTAAAGGAACTAACTCCCCTCTGTTAATGAAAAGCACAAATTTTCAAGCCCATGTGACCACCAAATTCAATTTAACATACATTGAATACCAAGACGTGTGAGCTTTTGCTATGAGTTCTAAGGGAATCTGAGGGTCCACAAATAAAAAATCTCACACAGATGCTGGCCATTAGAACTAGATACATTGAAGAAAACGGGAGGGGAGGGGAGGGAATAGAAGACCACACATTCCTGGCACTGGAACAGGTTGCCCAGAGAAGTTACGGATGCCCCATCACTGGAAGTGTTCAAGGCCAAGGTGGATGGAGCTCTGAGCAACTCGGTCTACTAAAAGATGTCCTTGCCCATGGCAGGGGGATTGATCTTTGAAGTCCCTTCCAACCCAAGCCATTCTATGGTTCTATGATCTTAGACTGACCTCCTCACATGCCNAAAACGGGAGAGGAGGGAATAGAAGACCACACATTCCTGGCACTGCAACAGCTTGCCCAGAGAAGTTACGGATGCCCCATCACTGGAAGTGTTCAAGGCCAAGGTGGATGGAGCTCTGAGCAACTCGGTCTACTGAAAGATGTCCTTGCCCATGGCAGGGGGGTTGATCTTTGAAGTCCCTTCCAACCCAAGCCATTCTATGGTTCTACGATCTTAGACTGACTGTTCTCCTCACATGCTAGCCTGCAGCCTGTGAAGTGTTACAAGGCCATAAAGATAAGGATGTGCAAGGTTCTTTATTGGGCAGATCCACGTCTCACTGAGCCCATCATCTGCTTGGTTCAGATCAGGAGGAGACCGAGAGGAGGTGTTCATATCCTGGAGGATGTTGGTGGTTAATACACATCAGCACCCGTTAAACACTATAAACACAGCTAGACGTAGGTGAATGCGAGGTTCCCAACTAAATGCCTAATCAAGCAGATACTATCACCTGCAACTTTGCAGTGGCACTTTTGCAGCTTTTTTGTTCCTGTTTTGGCCTCATTGGCTTATCCTGAGCGTGAAAGAGAAAGATCCTCTCCACATGAACCCAAGAAAATACTTTCCTTTGAAAACCAGCTCTTTCACTTTATCTCCTTTCTCCAGTTATGAAACATTGGATACTTCACACAGCAATCATATAACCAAGAATTAACAATCAAATCTAACACACAGCAAATATTCTCAGATGAGTCACTGTATTCTTTACACTCTTGATTTGTTGGTTTCTTCGCTGAGCAATCATCAGCTAATTACTGGGCTAACTATAGAACACCAAAATAGTTACATCTGCTCAGACACAGCCACGAAGGAAAGAAAAGATTTCTCATTTCATACTTGAGTTAAAATGAAAGGTACATAATAGTTTTCAAGAGATCTCATTACAACTTTATTTCAGCTATTCCCAATTCTTGACACGTGTCCTTTATGTTTTTGAGAGGACAGCTCTATTAAGTAATGCCATAACCCTACCTTCAGGATACTCTCCCATGTCTTGAAATACATTCGAGCAGATTTGGGTTCCTCAGCTCAATATCTGGAAAATTCCAATAGAGCAGGTAATATTACAAAAACAGAAACAATCCTTCTCCAGAACAGAGGGTACAACTTTTTTCACTGCTTTTACATCCCAAACACATAAAGTGAGCAAGGAGTAACATCAAATGTTACCATAGATGTTTACTGGTCTTTTAACCAACATGAAAGCCTACCTGGTGGACAGGACAGAGTTGACACCACCAGAGCACAGCACCTTGAGATTCATAGCAAAGATCTCTATATCCAGGAAAGTTTCTGGAGTGTCCTCCACTGCATCAGCACGCTGTTAAAATCATCACTGTATCAATACAGAAACATATCTCTCCCCACAGACAGTTGTTCAAACTGCAGAGTACCTGCCAAAAAGGCAACTGGCTTTTGTTCAACAAAAACAATGCAACACGGACAACAGGCAGGCAAGTCATGCTGCAACAGCAGCTTTTAAAAGTAGCAGGGGGAAAAAAATTAAAGTTAATTTTTTTCTGAGAGTTCTCATCTTTTTTTTAAGGAACTGTAAGAGGAATATCTACTATTGTTACAACTACAGGTAGGGCTGCTGGTGGATATTCAGTTCCCAATTATCTGTTACAACACAGCTGAGAGCAATTAGACAGTTTACATATAACTGGTAGGAGCCCAGTGCACATTATGTGGACCATCAGGTCCTGCAGCCTAAACACAATTCTTGATTTAATGGATAAATGAATTTTGCTAAACCACTTCAAATACAGGAATGTTTTCTGAATCTGTGTGCAGGCTGTTAATATATTTCTATGAAGTCTCATTCCAAAGAGATCACAGCACACTTTGTCAGATCCAATAAAAACTGCACCCCAAAATCTCGCAACAATGAATTTGATACTTTTTTCTGGGGCTGCTAGTAAGCTTCTAGACTGACATCTTGATTGGCAATTATTTTTCTTTTCACTGATATTTTCTATGATAGTTGTCTGCTTTTCATGAAAAAAGGGCTTCTTTCCTATTTCTCTGCCTAACCTCAACCACCAATAGAAAACACTTTTTTGTTTTTCTCCACAAAGTACACTGATTCCTTCACTCTTTTTCCGCATTCTGTGCTGTGGAATCCAACCCAACTTGGTCCTAAAGGATTAACAAATTAAAGTCTGAGGATTAACAAAGGGACAAAGTAAGGCTACAGATTCACTGTATTTCTTACTGCTCAATTGCCAGTGCCATGGAACTTGTCTTGTTCTTACAAAAGCCATTAATGGAAACCTGAAATTTCTGCTGTGCTGTCTTGTAAGAGAAAGGAGATAATACAGCAGCACGTTAACACAATACCCTAATTTTTCTGCATTATTAAATCAGTAATTGATTAATCACTAATTAGGTGATCTCGATAGAATGTCTCCTCCATTTATAAAAGGAATGTTCTTTCACTTATGCAAATGTAATAAAAGTCTGTCTAGCTTGGAAGCCAACAGACAGAAATATCTTCAGGACAAACTCCATGGAGTAGAAAGGGAAACTTTATAAAAAACCACGATGGCTTTCGGTGTAAACAACACGAATCTCTACAGCACACAGTGGGTCTGATGTACTCTGGGTGAAAGAACCTATCTCAGGACAACAGGTCCATTTATGGTCCATTATGTTTGAAACCATTTTGATCTTTCAAAACCTTTTGAAACATCATGAATCACTGCAAGCAGTTGTGTGACCTGTCTGGTCCTGGGGTACCTGGCAGAGAGACACAAATGGGGCCCAGCAAGGAGCTTAAGGGCTCTGCTGCGTTGGAGTGGAGGCAGTGGCTGAGCTGAGCCCTTTCTGCCTCCTGCTCCTGTGCCAGAGGAAGGGCCAGTCCAGGTGGACAGTGGAGCAAGTGCTGAGGGACAGTTTGTCTCCTGGGGCAAGCCCGGCTTCATAGAGTGGGATTTCTGGAGCAGTGAACACCTGAAAGCAGCTCTGAGGTGGGAGTCCAGTCCCCACACTTTGTATGTTGTGTGGGAGCTTGACTTGATTTAATCTGGCAAAGAGGATCTAAAAAGGGGTCTAAGCTGTCCTTGGCAGCAAGTGAAAAGTTTGCTAAGGGTTTGGTCCCTGTTGGCCGTGGTTCCGAGCTCTCCATGAGGGGGCTGTGCCAGATGAGATGGAAAAAGGAGGCTGGGGAGCTGCTGAGCAATGGCTTACACAGGGAAATCCAAACAAGTGCAGAAGTGTATTGCTGAGTTTAGCAACAGCAATGGAAGAACCACTGATACCAATGACAACTTGCATATTTCTCGCAGCCATGGTAAGGAAGCATTGGTACTGGCTGCCCAGTAGGGGCATGGTTTAACGGTGGACAGGGCAGTGCTGGGGTAACAGCTTGACTCACTGATCTTGGAGGTCTGTTCCAAGGTGAATGATTTTATGATTCAATTATATAATGAGGACTCTTGATCAATATTCTGTCTTTCACAAATTTCAAGAAGAAGTCTAATACCTTGACAATCCAAGAGGAAAACAGTGCATGGGAAAGTTAAAACTGTGTTCTGAAGGTTTTCAGGCTTCCTTTCCATGTGCATGCTTCCCACAGATAAGATACACACACTCCAGTTTGGGGACCAGTGTTTGGAGGTTGATTTTCCCCACTGAGTAACTCATTTATTGGCAACTGAGACCATTATCATCACTTCCAAAATCTTCATAGCAGATGCTATGGTATCATTAAGAATTTACTCTCTCTCGCCTTTTAAGTGATCTTTGTAATTCTCAGGTTAAATTTGGGCAGGAAAACCAGTCCCATATTGAAAGATCATGGTAAAATACAACTGCTTGGATTTACTCCTTCACAGGCTGGAATTACTTTTTTTATTATTCCCAACATAAAAAAGTAGCCACTCTCATAACTGAGGAGTCTTCTTCTGTAAGACCTAGTGATGAATTCTTCACATATTCTTTAGTTTGCCCTGTTTCTTGCTTCAATGAAGAATACTGAGCTGAAGGTAACAAAGGTACTGGCCCTGTCTATTTAAGCTGTGTCCAGCCAGACGCAACAGGCATCAACATATGATGTCAAACAGTTGAAATTTCTTAAGGTCTTTTGCTCTTAACTCCAACATAAACCAATAGCAGATGAGCCTTGTCAACAATTTGTTAGTTGCTTAGTACACTCCAGCTATCATGTTCTAGACTGCACACTACATATCTGGTTGGCATTAAAGTGCATAATGAAGAACATATTTGCATCCTGTATTTTTCCAATTTTAATCACTATATTACAGGCTTAACAGGCTTACAGCTCATGTCAGGAGCCAAATTGTTCTAATAAAATATGAAGCATTTATCTACTGAGAGGCTGGAAAAAGCAAAGTTTGTTTATTGCCAAGTCTGAAACAATGCTAACTAGAGCGTGTGTTACTTAATCTCATTCATGCCCATAAGATTTTACATGCTAAGACTAAGCTGAGTAAATAAAATTCAGAAACTTGAAGGAAATCGCATTCTCTTATTTTTATTGAGCATTAGCAACAAGCTTGGCTCTGTACTGGAAATAGCCTGTTTTCCAGCTCACTTCAGCTACATCTAAGGCACCTAAGGCTTCATTATAATCTACGTAAGACGTGAAAACTTGTGCACAAACAAGCAAAGAAGAACAGTTGTACCAGAACCCAGGAAAAGCACTGGATAAGCAGAGCTTCTTCACAAACACATCCAACCGTTACAACATTTCACTTGACACTTGTAAACCAATGGTAATATTCTCACTCCACCCAGGTCAGCAGAAGATGAGCCATTCATTTCACAGGGCCAGAATTCTCCCTGTAGCTTTGCCTTAAGGAACTTACAGAGCAGTTTAAGCAAAGAGAAATACTACGCTCTAAAGTCCAAGCACGAGATTCTGACCATTGTGTTGCTGCCTAGGAAGAAAGCTTCCAAAGAACATGCCAGATAAAGGCACTAAAAGAAGAAGGCATGTAATGCAAAGGAACAGATCTTCCAAGCTACAAACATGTGAACAAAAAAAGCATGTAGAAGAATGCACGCAAAACCAAAATACTAGACAACAGAATTTAATTTATTTCCCACATGCACTCTTCACCATTGTAGAGCTGCTGCAAGACCATGCAAGGAGTAGATGTCCCATTTTCCAGAAAAAGAAAGGTGAATACGGGACGTTTTCTGAACAACTTTACTAAGGTCACATATGTTGAGAATCAGGAAATGAAAATATATCTTCTGTGCACCTGAGAGAGTTCCTTATCATTGCAGTCATCCTGCTCTAAATATTTAGAAAAACTGTATCATTGCAATCATTGCAAAAATCATTGCAAAACTGTAATTCATTAAACTCTTTTAAAAACTCAAATTACTTGATTTTTAAAAACGTCAGAAATTCCTATAAAGTTATCTTCCAAAATAAAAACGAACCAATGAAACCATTTTCAGTAAGGACAGGTTTTTTGGATGTTGGGAGACAAAAATACGGAATTTTTAGCAACAAGCTCTGAGAAAATGCTGGATTTGCAGGCAAGACAAAAGAGCTTATAGACACTTGGACAAACAGTGAAGGAAGAATAAATGCCAATTATGCTGCCATAGCTGCACATGACTGAGAAGAGGAGCAGCAAAACAATTTAACTCGAAAGGGGAAAGTAGAAGAGCAGAATAGGTGTCTTTAAACATAGTGGAGAAACACTGCATCGAAAAATTAGAACTCTGAAAATATGAGAGTATCTGAATGAAAGAAAGATATATTAAAAACACAACTCAAACTGAATGTCTCCACACTACACTTAGGTGCAGGACATCACTTTAATTCAATCCAACATCACTGGGCTTTACATCCTGCTTGTACTTGTCACATTCAAAACATCCACCAAATCTTCTGTCATCCTCCCTGCTGTCAAACCCAGGCATCAGAGTTTGAGACTTCAAAGACGATGGACCAGACTTAGAAATCTTGAACTGGAACAGATGGATCATATTTGCTTTTCAGATACATAGAGTTATCTCCACATCTTGCAGGAATAGTATTAAAAATGAAATTAAATGTAGTAGCTCCTATATTTCAGATCCACTTAAATCACAGCAGGCTGGGTGTCATCATGAAAAATGGCACTTAATGACTACAGGGCTTTTCTAAATTCAAATGAGAATTCCCTCACAAAGAAGATAAAAAATAAAAATGTATTAAATTTACCTGTGTACTCTGAGTGGTTACCATTCAGGCAGCATGGTTATATTTCAAGTAGAAATTAGAATTAGTATTTGGCAAGGGCCTATTGATTTTCTTTCATAACTCTGTGGAAATGCAAATACAGTCTTAAAAACAGACAGGTCATATGTCTCTAAAAAACTAAAAGCTGCCTGTCTGACATTACACAGATTATGTTTGCAATGTGAATAATGAGAGACCAGAGAATTAAAGAAAAGATAGTGGAAGCTCTGAGGAGGCAAAGAGGAAAATTATATATCCTGGTTTTATATTCTTTAATACAAAAATACACATATTTTAATTTTGAGAATACATTAAATTTTTAAAGCTATGTTTCCACCTTCAAATAAGTTAAATTTAGTAAGGTGTTCAGCTCAGTAACCCCAGCTGTGGGCTTCTTTGAGACATCTTAATTTCACAGCCCAGTTCTGAGGTATCTGATAATATAGTTACCTCATTTTGGAAGGAAATAAACCATAATTTGGGGGGGTTTTAAGAATACGTAAGTTCTTCATGCAACAATTAAGTCAGACTACTGCAAATACCTAGCTGCAATTGAAGAGCTCCATCCTTTGTATCTGAAAGTTTAAATGCCAAGATAAAACCCCATTGAAATACTTTCAGACACTTACCTAGTGATGAAAATAGGCAATAGTAGTTTCTGCACCCTGCAGAGCACTGATGCAGAGCCATACAGGTTTTGCTGTCTCACCTCTGATAGACATGACAGCACAAACAACTTCACATCAGATAGAGCCAGCACTTTCTAAAGCTCCTAGATCAATGCCATGGATGCAATGCTCTACATGCTGGTGTGTGCTGCTCAGTCAATAAACTTGGAGGCAGGAAACTTATTTATGTGCTTCTTATCCTTCATAATAACCATATAAACGCCTAGAGATTAACACCTGTTAGCCATGCATATCACTGATATAATTTAAACTGCACTGTGATAAAACACTACCCTCTACACCAGAGGCACTGAGGCACAGAAGGGAAAGACAGACTTACAGTGCCTGCTTAAGCTGCTCAACATTTATTTCAGAAAAACAGAGAGAAAACAAACCTTCTAGACACACATGCAAAAATCTGTTATGGGGTGGTGGGGCAGAAGAATCTGGTTTTAAACGTGCTGACCAGCTCTCTTAGTAAGAGAACCAGGTACCTTGGATTCAAATTTCATGCTCTCACCACTAAACCACAATCCCTGCAGAGCATTTAAATAAAGCTGTAAAATAGAACATCAAACAGCAAATGCAAAGCTGTAGGATGTACTTGAATATTATCAAGAGCATTCAGCTAATCAGATTTCTTCTTAGCTCAACATACATAAACAAAAGAGAAATTATTCCACACGGCAGAATATCATGGGGATCTCTACAAGGAGAGAGAGAGAGAATTTCTGTTACAAACTGAGAATGAATGACAAAAACAAGAAACAAACACAATAACAAGCAGTGATGAAATACAAGACAACTATGTTTGTGGCTATACAAAATGGTTAAATCTTAGTCACAATTTCATAATTTAGTGGTATGAGACGTAAATGCAAAAGAAGGTTAACTCTTAATAGTTCTGACATTAAATCATTGCAATATAAGTCTCTTGAGAGACATGCTATTCCTCCACAGCACTGCATTTCATTGTGTGCTTTTTCTCATTACATATCCACCAAACTTAACTGTGACTTGAGGTATTTTTAAGATCAAGCCCAGGATGGCACATGCTATGCTGAACCTCAAAAATATAGAATCAATTACCATTTTGTGTAGAAAAAGAAACTTTGTGATGAAAATTTTACATGGAAATTGTTATACTGAGCAAAAGCATTGCTCACTCTGGCAGCACTCAATGCTTTAGAGCAAGGTACCAGAAACCTCTTGTTGGTAAAGGCAAACTGGTCTCCCCATTAAGAGTATTCCCAGTCTGTGATAGTCAAGGCTATATCTAGAAGCATGAGATGAAGTAATTCCTCTGAAGAAACGATAACCTTATTGAGAAAATTTTATTTTTTTATTGCTATATAAAAGTATTACCTACTTTATCATGCAATAGTCAAACCTCAGATTTAGCAGGAATGGCTATAGGGGCCTGCTGTGGCGAACATCTCTCTAGCCACATGACATTGGCACAATCATTTAATTTTTTTCAACCCCTATGCCAGGAGCAAAAAGAGAATATCACTTGTGACTTGTTTTTTCAGAGCTACTATGCCTCCCCAAGTGTCATTCTCTTTTACTTCATTTTGTAACCCCAGGATTCCATTTCTACCCCTATAAGAGATACCCATCACTTCAGAGAGGTGCATGGGAAAGCATCCTGGGCACTCTAAAACACTATCACAAAACAGAAGAACACATGATTTTCAAAGACACAATCACAGTAATCATGTTATTAAGAATAAGGCCACTGGGTTTGCTAACACCACATAATCAGAAAGCAAATATCATGGTGGACGAAGCACCATTGCTACTAACCACTCCACCGGGTCTTCTCTTGGAATTTGAAGTGTCAGTGCATGTATTTTTTTTTGAAGCTGTCCACATCAATGGATATGAACTACACGTGTAGCTGCTTATCAGCTAGAGTGCATACACTGAGATCCCAGCAAAGATAAAAGCAACAGAATGCAGATGAAAAAAATGTTGACTTTAGTAATTAGAAAAAGCCAGCTGCAGCTAATAAGGAGAAGGAATGTTAAACTGAGACCTCTTCTTTTTTTTTTTTTTTAACTTAGTACAGCTGAGACACAGAAGCCAAGTAAATCACTGGACTCTTTCACTCTATGACTGCTGGTAGAGAACTGTGCATAGAAGAACTACTGCAGCTGATCTGGTAGGAACACAAGCCCTAAATGGAGGTCTTCGTTCAGGTCAAGCTTCGGCAAATTCTAATCCTTCTCAGGTGACATTACATGTATTCGACCACATCCAGCTGATCTCTTCAAATATTTTCCTTCCTCTCCTCCTTAAGCCTTCCAGAGTGTGTTTAAGTAGCACAGACTAATGTTATTTTACCCAATGAGCCTCATGTTACATTAGGCTCAATATGCAGAAGCTTCACTTAGCGCCTGCTTGGAAAGCTATTAGAGAAAACAATATGAAACCAAGTCTGTGTTCAGACTCAGGTTTAACAGAGCTACATTTCACCCCTTTTCCAAAGCTGAAATAAACCCCTACATATTGATGCCATTGCTAATTACAATAACTGAAATAAAAGTTAGAAGCAGCAAGACTTTTTCCAGGAGTCTGATGAGAGCTAAAAGTAATTAAAGAGTTCTCAAATACAGCATTAGCAAATTGACAACAATACCCAAGAGCAAGCACCACCTCAGGAATATCCGCTATGCCTGAGACAGATTGACATCACCCCCAGATTTACAACAAAACGAGTGAGACCAGAGTTAGGTCTAGTATCTCAATTATTACCTTCACAGGGCACTTTTTGGTATCTGTAAATATTTGAGAGAAGAAAAATGGGAGACCAAGTAACTCATGTGATGCAAAATTAGCATGACATAGAATCTTATTTTTATGACAACCTGTGCTACTGCTAAATACCAAGAAGCTTCTCTGGGCTGATTTTAGTACTCCAACAAAGTTAAGTGGATTGCAACTGCACATGATTCAGTCACTTATCCTAAGGATTCCTAAAGAGAATGGATTGTCTGTTTCCTCTCCACAGCTAGCTATTACTAAAAAGAAAAATGCAGGCACAAGCCAGGTACCCAATACATTCCCAAACCACCTTTCACAGAATGGCTGAGATTGGAAGGAGCGTCCAGAGGTGAAAGGAACCATTTGCTCCAATTACCCTGTTCAGGTAGGGACAGATAAATGCAGCTGCCCAGGACCACATGTGGATGACTTTTGAGTACTCCAAGGACAGAGACTCCACAACCTCCCTGGACAACACATGCCAGTCCTCAGTCACCCGCACTGTAAAAAAGTCTTTCCTGATATTCAGAGGGTACGTCCTGTGTTTCAGTTTGTGCTCATTGCTTCTTGTTCTGTCACCGAGCACCAGCAGCAAGAGCCTGGCCCTGACCAATTCGCACCCTCCCTTCAGCTACACTGATGAGAACCCCTTGGAGCCTTCTCTGCGCTGAACAGTCCCAGCTCTCTCAACCTTTCCTTACAGGAGAGATGCTCCAGTCCCTTAATCATCTTCGTGGTCCTTGGTTGAACTCTCTCTAGTTCTGAGGAGCCCAGAGAAGGACACAGCATTCAGCTGTGCTTCACCAGTGCTGACTAAAGGGATTACCTGCTGACAATCCAGACCACCATCAGCCTTCCTTGCAGCAAGGGAACATTGCTGGCTCACATTCAGCACAGCATCCACCATGGCCCTCAGGGCCCTTTCTGCCACACTGCTTTCCTGCTGATTGTCCCCCAACTTCTAGCGATGCGTGGGGTCGTTCCTTCCCAGGTGCAGGACTCTGCACTTCCGGTTGAACATTGTGAGGCTTCTTTCGATTTCTCCAGCTTGCTGATGTCCCCTGGATTGCGGATATTTTCCCAAATACTGCTGGCACAGGATGCAAATAACAAGACATTTCTAGCAGAAGAACAGACAGTATCATCCTCTTATTGTACTCAAAGCTGAGCAAAGCTAGATTCCCCTTGGCACAATACAGAAGTCTCTGTATTGGGTTGCAGAGACCATGCAAAAGAGATGGATAGAGCATGTACAGCACAAAAGCAGAAAGAAAAATTGTCTTTCTTGCTCAAAGAGATGCAGATGAGGCTGAACGCTAATCTGAAATGGAGGAAATACTTTTTTTGTGCAAGTAAATGCCCTCAACAGAGGGACTACATAATCCAGTGAATATGGATGAATCTGAGAATCAAAACTAAAGATCAGATACCCAACTTTGTCTCAAACTACTAATAAAAAGGTTATTCTATGCCTCTTCTTCCTCTCCATGTGTCAGTTTTGTTTACCCGAACCCTTCAAAAGGAGTATATATATATTTTCACTAGTCCACGTCTGCACAGCACTAGACATACATGCTGTGTAGAACTAGGTGTTCTACAGGTTCTGTTCACCTAAATACACGAGTTTGCATATTTGCTTCTCAGTTTCACACCACACATTTTGCATCAAAGCAGCGCATAGTTTTCTACTTCTATAAGAACCTATACTAACAAAACAAATAAAACAAAAAAAAAAAAACAAAAAAACCCAGAGCATACTGGAGTCAAAGTAAGCTTTATAGCAAAAAAAAAAAATTTACTTAAAACACTACAAAAAATATCAGAGATTCCTCTCATTTTAATTCCTAACTATAGCCATAAGCATTTCCTAAAACTGAATTCCAAAACAACTTTGAAGGCCACAGATGCAATTCAGCAACTCTAAGACGAATAAATGAATTATGATAAGCACTTGTAATTCTGCAGTTCCATTATAAGTAAAAAGAGAAACCATGACCCAGTGTCACCTCAGCATCAGCAAAGATGCTGCATTCCACCACATTGCAACAGTGCTCTAAGAAAAAGAGCTGGAAGCCAAAGCACCTGTCTAGAAGCACCATTTCAATTAGATGCTTACATTATTTACATCTCTACTGCCTTAATATCAACATTTCACACTGGAAAGCTGCTTAGCATTTACAGAAAAGAGGATTTATTTTCTGTTACGATTTGCACTGCTGTATCCATATATAAACCACAAGTTTTACAGGCAGAAAGACTAACAATGAAAGCAATCCCTCTGACATCCTGAAGGTATCCTCTTACCAGGAAGGCAGAATTCCCAACACTGAACCATGTCAGGTAAAACCAAACATATCATCTACCCACATACAATCAATATTTGCTGAACATCTTAAAAAAGACCAAGACAGACGCATGAAGGCCAGGCATATTTTGCACGGCCCAGGCAAGGAACTTAAGTTGAACAACTGTCCTGCTGCCACAGGAGTAGATCACAACAGCAAAAGCACACAACTACGCTAACTCCAAAAGGTGCCTTCCCTCAGATGTCCCTCTGAATGTCAGCTTTCCTTGCACTCAGTAAAGTAAAGAAGAGAACACTGACCGTTTTGGAGAAGCTAGAAAACCAAATTTAAAGGTAAAACCACCTCCTGAGAATGCTCCGGGTGAAAGTCAAACACGTAACCTGATGCAGACAGATAAATAAACAAACCCTTGGTGAAATGCTCTTTGGGCTTAGGTTGCTTGCAAGAGTGAAGTATCTCAGATCAGAGGCTAGTTTTAAGTATTTCATAATAATTGCTAAAAGCTTTAAGCAAACTAAAACCAGCAGCTGCTGTGTTGTTGTGCTGTGAACACAACCTAAGGCACCGCATGTGCATCACAGTGATTGTGCCAAGTTACAGTTACTCTTGCTGAGTCAAAACTGAATCCATGCCCATCACATTATCAGTATGCACTGTGTAAATTGAGATGTAAAGCAGATCTGAACTAGCTCTCATGAAAGGCCAAAGAACATGTCTGCTACAGGAAGGAAATCTAGGACAGATTTCTGATTTCTGCTCTGACAACCTTAGCTCAGAGGCTGGTGTCTAAGCAGGGCCAGCACTACAGGGCCTCACCTCAGCTGATACCCTTAAGTACCATCTCAATATAGGTAAAGCAAAAGATGATGAAACTTTAACTCCCATTCAAAAGAGCCACAGCCACATGCCTGCCAGTGGAAACACTGTGTAAGTTGGAAGGTTTTCAATAAAAACATATTGTATGTACCAAAATTTTTGAGTAATTCCAGAAAGAAGAAGGAGAGAATCACTAATATCTATCTTTATAAGCAAAATTGCTGCTTCAGTTGTTTGCATCTTGCCCATAAAGTATGGACGTGACGGGTGTTGTCAGCACTGCTATACACATGCAGATTAATCAGTGCATGCACAACAGCCATTTGTCTGATGTGGCTAGTTTGGGGGTTTTTTGGTATTCCAAAGGTGGCAACCATACGGCTGAGAAGACCATACATTATGGCAGAGTATCTGTTTGTGTGCAACATATTTCAGCCAGCATTTCAACTCAAAAAAGAAAATAATGTGCTTGGATCAGGAAGTTCGTATTTTATGGCAGCACCGCAATTCTCTAACACAAATACACTTGTCCCTTTGCAGTGTAAAAGCAGTATAAGTATCTTCCAAGATAAAAATGCACAAACTGCCTTCATCGCTGCACATGGCCTACTTAGGAGTTAGTGCTCATGCAACTGTCCAGTGATTAAAAAAACCCACCAACCTAAAAGCCAACATCACAAACACTACTTATCTTGCAGGTCCCTTCCTCCATCTCACTACATTTACATTTGGGTCTGTTTTCCATCACGATGGAGAAAATCTTGACAATTCTCACAAAAAACATGGACAAAAGTTTCTGCAAGGTAAATGTGAGACTCAGTCCCTAAACCATATGTTTCCGATTATTTTTATATTTAAATCCTAGAGAGAAAAAATATTTTTAAAAACAGAAAATCATTGTAGAAGTACTTTCATGATATTTTGGATCTATGTTAACTATACATGAGGTTTGCTATTATCCTCATCAAATAACATGCATAATTCCACAGAAAGCGGGGCGGGGGGTTGTGTTAGAAACACAATTACAGAAATGCACACCTCTTCTAAATATTCTGTGTGTAACCTGTAATTGCTTACATTTCCCTAGTTACAGTCTTATGAACATCCCATAAAATCAACAAAAAAGGGAGACAGCATTTCCTCATAAAAGGACAAAATCTTAGAGATACATCAAGCACTTGGCTCTACCAAAATTTGTGTTTCAAAAAGAAATACGTAACTGATTAATTACTGAAACAAAGAACATGAACGTCTTTTGCACTTCTCACCAGTTCTTAACAGATTGGAATCTTAAAAACCTCTCATTGATCATATAATCAAGGTACCTCAAATACTAATTGCTTCTCTACTTTCCCATGAAAACTAATGTCTTCCCCACACTATAGTTCTACTCCTTCTTTTACATCTTTTTGCGTTTCACAATTTGCACATTCAAGTCCACAAACAAGAGGAAACGTCAGAAAATTTTATTGCCGATCTTTTGTATGCTGTCCCCTAAAAAGACATTTTAAGCAACAACTTCGAATTTAAGTAACAAGCACTTGCATCAAAATAGGATAAGATTAAAGCAGAGCTATATAAATTCACTGGACTGTTTCATTCAAGGGTATTTAGGCAGAAACACAAGGATGAGACAGACAGTGTGATCTCTACACATCCAGAAATTGCTAGCAGCTGCTCCATGGACCACAGTTTGGCAGACAAAGGTCAGAGATGTGTGCAGCTGTCTGAAATCAAAGTGCTAAGACATTGCAATCCCCAAGTATGGACGTACAACTAAAATCTCAAATCCTTTTAGGCTCAGAGGAAGCTCTACAGACAAAAGTATTATGACATTGCATCATTTCACGAGTTGTACTTGTCATCGCCATTCCATGTTCAGAACACAGGTTTCACACCAATTAAGTATTTTGAGATAGTATTATGTATAAATACCAACTTCTTGTAATTCCTCCATCCCACCCAGCCACCCACCCTCCTCCACTGCAGAAACTTCATTGGAAAGGTGACATAGTGTTGGTAAACCCATTCTTTCACTCTTGCCTCTCCTGGGTTTGACACTGGGTTGCACCACTATCTGCCTTCTTGGGGCATATGCTGTAGAGACCGCCACCCTGATCCCTTTCAACTTCCTTTCTCCTCAGAGTTTTGAAAGTTGTTAGTGAAAATGGACAGGAGCCAAACATAGAGAGAATAAATTGACAGAGCTAGAATTCAAGTCGGACTTACAAATGACCCTACTGCCCACAGATATGCAAAGTTCGCCAAGTTAACACTAAAGTGTGTTCAGTAATTGGCCTTTATGGATGGAGCTGCCTGGACAAAGCCACCGTGTAGGCAGGAAAGAGAGCTCTGCATCTGCCTTATGGTGCTCACAAGCAAGATCCAATTGAAACTTCAGCAACTCACTTCCTAAGATGTACTAGTTAGAATCTAAGTATCAAAAAGTAATAAAAAGCCTATTCCATGCTCTACACCAAAAATTACTTGGCAACAGGATTTAAACCCACCACTACTGTCCCAAAAAATGATAGAGTTACTCTTCTTACACAAAATTACTTTGCAGCACCACAATGACACTTAGCAAAGCATTACATCTTCTAAACACGTACTACAAATACAATGAGTATACAAACCATGGCAGCACCTAATTTCAACCCTTGAAAGGATCAAGCTGTTACATTTGTGAATTATCAACAGCCAACACATATGAAGTCATGCTTTTCACTAAGAAAAGGATTAGCAAATACTTGGAGCCTAGACAAATACAGAAGGTTCTCCAACTGTGTCTGAACAAAACTTTGAGGTGAAAAGAAAGGGCGTGCTTGAGGAACTGAATTATTAAAAAATACCAGAAACTAAATCAATCTCTAATACAAAAGGAATTACCACTTTCAGGGACTGTATCTGTTAACGTTAAGAGCTGCACTAAAACGTAATTTTAATATGGGTGGTGGATCCTTTTTCATTGGGGGCTGATTTCAGTTTAGTTCAGGGGCTAACACTGAAGATATGTACAGCTGAACTGCACTCCAATTACAGATAGAGCTAATCAAGTAATTTTATTTTATATTTATCTAGTTAGGGGTATACTTTATCTGATCAAAGGCAGGCACCTACCATAGGATGAGTTAAACTGTACCAAGAGTTTGATGGACTGCACCAAGTAGCACTACATCAATTATAAAAGAACATGCAGACCTCCATGCTCCAGACAGTTGCCTGTAGTCACATGAATCCCACCCCAGAGGTCATAATCAAGGATGAATTTTTAGAAAGGATGTCATGGTGAGCTATAAGCTTTGAAGTTGGATGTACAGGGCATTGGGCAGTGTTTTCAGCCTGTGATGATCTGCAGGTTTGACTAGACGGTTCCTCTAGTTAGCTAAAGTTTTTGGTATTAAAAAATAGCTAGATGATCAGAAATGAAATGCAGACCTCCATGGGATAATCAGAGTCTTGGCAGAAAGAGAAAGAGAAAGAAAAAACCCAACACAGAAACAGCCTACAGAATGACCATTGTTTATTTCTTTATTCTTTGAATTTTGATAGCAAGCACCTCCTCTTCCACTTTTTGCCTTTTAAATAATTTCATATTTTTCATTAAAGGCAGCTTGTGTAAACAACACCATGCTAACAGACTTTATCACAGTGCTTATGCTGGCCTGTATATTGTAAATGACACATCGAATTGAGAAACTGCATTCTTGCTGTTATCACCATAGTGTCCCTATATTAGGGTAGAAACTCACTTTCAGTACCTGTCATGCATTTTGAGCTGCTTTAGTGACAATCTTCAGCCAAGCCTTAGAAAATGTGTATCCCCTCCATTCCCCAAAAGGGGAAAATATATAGTTAAGCTAAGTTTATCAAGCATATAAATCTAAGTTCTTCATCATAGTGTAAATCTTACAGCAGGTTTTAACACAAAAGCATGTACACAGACTTCAAGGTCTGATCAGGCACACCCATCTAGCCCAGCATCCTAACCCCAAGTGACTGATAATGGAACCTAAAGGGATGGAAACAGGCAAGGAAAAGCACACACACAGCAACAGTGTGCCAGAACATGCTCCTCATCTCTAGTTTCCACAATAACAGGTCTTGGGACACTCAAAGGTGCTAGATGCATAGGACCTGCCCCACGGTATCCTGCCCAGCCTCTGGCTGCTAAAGAGGGTCATGTACATACCAGGCCCAGAAGTTTATCTTTTAAATATCAGAAGCAGCACTACAAACCTACTTTGGGAAGCTGAATCAAACACCTAAACTTAGGTGTCTGTTTTGAGGATGAAGCCTGCTCTTGGTGTTTTCAGCACCTCTCCTGCAAATCTTCACAATGCATTTGAGCATTGCTTATCC
The DNA here is from genome assembly GCA_013398015.1 of Oreocharis arfaki. Lineage (NCBI taxonomy): Eukaryota > Metazoa > Chordata > Aves > Passeriformes > Paramythiidae > Oreocharis > Oreocharis arfaki. The sequence continues at coordinate 500,235 of VZRR01005150.1, read as the reverse complement.
TCAGTAACACTGCATCATTAGCTATTTCAGTATTCAGTCATTTACACAGAAATTTTGACTTCTGGCAGTTTAAGAAACTTCCTCAGATGTACCCAATAATAAGTGCAAATAGCCAAACGTTTAGAATTTTTAACTTTTCAATGGTTACAGTGTTAGGATATTCTAACAGCTGTAGTAACAATGTATGTATAAAGGATGATTAGTGACTATCTTAAGTACCGGTCTGAGGAACAGAAGCTACACCCCAAAGCACTTCTTACTGATCATGAGTGCCTGGAACGTTACCACTCGTGTTAGCACGTCTCAGTTCTTTTACAGCATCTGTTACAAGTGCTTAATGTCACACCTGAGGAAAAAAAAAATGTATCTCAAAGTACAGCTTCCACATAAGATTTTAAGTCTTAAACCACAGAAAAAAAGTTAACTGTCTTCCAAACGTAAAACGTGTTTCAACCTCAAAGAGAGGAGGATAGAATAGCTAAAATATTTGGATAATGCTAGACAATTAAAAGACATTCTTTGTAGTATGACTTTTTTTGAGATAAATTACTCTTTAGGAGCTAGTACAGTCCTTGTAAAAGTAGATGCGGTATTTATTTTGGTCAAGTATTTCCAACACAGGTTCTTTTTTCCTAATGCTCAAATCATCTATCTTTCCCAAAGTCTGACCACACAGTCCATCTGAGACAGGTTCCAAGACTATCCCAGTCTCAAGTAAGTGCCCTGTTAGGAAAGCTAAATCACAATCCCCAATACCCAAGCAGGTTTTTCTTCTGGTTGAAAATCCATGTAACAGCTTCCTATATTAATAACAGGTTTGTGGTCAAGATTCCCATCTTACATTAAGATGATAAAGATTTAATTGACACAATTTTGAACCCAGTGACTGTGCCCCTCCATATATGCTTCTTCTTCTATAAACACTGTACACAAAGCTATATTGAGGTCTGAGAAACACTCAGGAAATTTCCTGCCCTAGGTATTCCTCCTGTTTCCCCCGTGAATATTTTGCCATCACCACTGTCGCTTATTATTCACTCCTTGCAACAGGTATTCCACCTTTACGGACCTCTAATACAAGAGTGTAAGTATCTAGGAGATAAGTATTCACCTTAGTCCTCATAACACTCCATGAACAGGAACTAAATGGAAAGACAAGTATTTTACAGCCATAAGTTTTGAGTTCTTGGATATAAACAGCTTCTGGTTTAACTATGTGAATGTGTCCCATTCACATCTTTTTTTATTCCGACATTGGTCTCACCAACTGTTGGGAGCCTCTCTGTAGGCTCCCGAGTCTTCCCATCAATGCAGGCACTGCTATCACACTGACATTTTTTCCTCTTGGGGAATTTTGTTAGCATCTATTTTCTGATGGCTGTTCATAAGGAACCCTATAATCTCTTCTGTCAAAGCTTTTGCAGAATACCATCACACCTCCCAGTAAGCCAGCCTGAGGGTCTTCATTTCTATGTACCCCCATTTTGATTTGTGGTACTCTTCGGAAAAGTTGTTTTCATTATGTCTCAAAACCACTGGTCTTTCATGCACCCTGTGATATTCAGTGAAATGCTAAAACATGAAGCATTTACGTACTGACTGCTAAAGAGAAATCTGAAAAAGAAATGTAAATTTTCATTGCAGAAGGCTTACAAGAGAAACACAAAATCAAGTTATACAATTCAACAAGAAAAAGAAAGATTAGGCTAAACCAGCTGTGATATTATACCACTGACCTTTAAGCTAGGCAACCCTTAAATAGGTTTTCAAATATCTTCTGCAGGAAAGGCAAAAAGGCCGTAATTACCTGCTCAGGGCAGAGACTTCCAGAGGGAGAATTTGGTGGGGTGTTTTAAGAAAAGTAAGGTTCTGCTCTGAGCAACTATGCAAAGCAATATTCTAATGAGCTGAAAAAGTAACTAAGAGCAGCAGTGAAATAAGCAGAGCCTGTTGATTATTATATACGTACCAAAAAAAATTTAGTGAAGTGACATTGACTAACAAAACACAAATCAATGCCAGGTAGGAATGACTTTCTAAACCCTATTTCATTATTCCGCTTCTACTGCAATGTTGCAAGCCTTGGTTTGGGAAAGGGTTGCAAGCAGATGGTGAATGAGGAATTCTGGGAATATCTCCCCAAATTTACTTAAGTCTTCTTTACTAGAGTATTCTACATCAGCAACAAATCCATGCAAATGCCAGTACAGGCATATATACTTAAAGTTCATTGTACATCTAGCTACTTTAAAAAAAACAGCTACACATGATATTTGCCCATAATTCCAGACTGAATGCAACTGATTCCTACCACACAGGAGACTTTATCCATGCCAAAAATTGTATTTCATTAAGAAAACGATATTATGGAGCATCTGAGATCATGTAACAGACAAAACAGAATGCCAGAGAAATTTTAACTGCCAGTACCCCACAGTGACTGCCTGATTATTTACAGATGGGATATGGAAAAATTGTGAAATTATTGGAATTTTGGGTCCTGTACGAAAGCATTACTTCAGACTGGATGTGTCATGGCAAATATCTATTATAATTTGAATACGTTCTTAGATTTTGCTTTCCGTGCTTAAAACTGGCTATGCATACTTCTTTAGACTTATTAACTGAGCAAGGCTGCATTCTTCAAAGCCCAAAACAAAACCCTTAGGTAATAGCATGAAACAGTGCCAGTAAGTCAACTGTCAATACTGATAGTATTTATCCAATAATTAAACTAAAAACTAATTTAAATCAATGTCCTTTGGAAAAGCCAACTGTTCAACAAGCACAACAATTGGTCTAGGATCAATCAGTGAACATGAGATCAATTAAAACCAGCTTACGTTTTTGTAGGAGGACAATTCACACAACTTGAGTTAGATGTCTATTCATTTCAGTACTCCCACAATGCAGCCCTTAAGCTCTGTTGTAAAGCAGAAATACCACTATCACCCTCCGCTGTCTAGCCAGCACTCTAAGTAGTTCCACATTTAATTAAAGACACAGTATACCCTTTGTTAGCACAGATAGTCTGGTCACTTTAAAGGACTGCTGTCGTTTTAGCCACACACACATAAATTAAACTCTGGAAACCATCTGTCGAAAAACCATCAAAACTAAATTGCTTTACAATTTTATTTGTACCTACTCTGAAAGTGATACATGCATGAAAGTGCAAACTATTTTCTTGTCACGGTTTTATTACTATTTGTAGCAGCTTGACACTGGAGATGTTAAGTCCCTCCCCTTCCAAATAACACCACTAAAAGTGCAATTCTTTCAGAAATACGGATTTGTCAGCAGCTTGAGCCACCTGATTTTCAGCTAACTTTAGAAAAGCAAAGGGGAGGCATGGCCGAGAAAATAAGAGGAAAACGCATAGAAAAATAACTCAGAATATGTGGATAATAAAAACATTTTATAAAAAGGTGAACCTCCCCACGGCCCAAAAAAAAACAAACCAACAAAAAAAAAAAGTCAAAGAGAAACAGCCGAAGCCTCGGCCAGGCAGCCGGAAGGCGCTGCAGTAACCTCTGCGTCCACACGGGAGCTGTACTGGCACATTGCACCGCTCCGGCCCCCAAGCTCCGGCTCCCAAGCTCCGGCATCCCGACACCAGCGTTCAGGGAAACAGATGAAGCCCCAACGCACCGTTTATGTCTTTTCCTCAAAGGGATCTGCACGTTTTCAGCAAAGCTGGAGGCACAGAAATTCCCTGGGCGCTGGGCAGGGCGCGGTGCGCTCCGCCGCCGCGGCTCTCCCGGCGGCCAAAGCCCCGCGGGAGCGGCACGGCGGTGCCGGAGGATGGAAGGGGAGAAGCCGCCTTTCTGCCTCGGAAACGTCCACGGAAAGCAGCTTCAAAGTCCGTCCCATGGACACGCGAGTCTTAACTGCGCGAGCTAACAGCGATCCCGGCCGCCGTGAGCTGTTGGACGAGGAGCGACGGCGACATCAGCGACGTCCTCTGCCCGCTACGGCCCCTCCCGTGGCGGGCAGCTCCCAGCGAGACCCCGGCTCCACCGGCCCCGCGGGGAGGACACGCCGTGGGCCGTGCGCCCACCGCTCGACTTTCTCGTCCCCGGCAGCCCCGGGCTCCGGCCGGTCCCTTCTCATCGGAGCTCACGCCCGCGCCGCTCCTCCCGCTCGCGGCTCGACCTCCCCAACAGGCGGGCGGCCCCGCGGAGGGATGGCCACGCCGGCACAGCCCCGCGCCCCGGGCTCGCCCCCGCTGCCGCCCCACGTGCCGGCCCGGTGCCCGCGGAGCCGGAGCGCGGCTCACCTGCCGGAGAGCGGCCCTTCCCGCAAGCGCTCCCGCAGCTGCCCCGGCCGGCGTCCCGGGTCAGCAGCCGGCGCCACTCACCTCTCTTGCTGCGTCTCCAGCGGCCGGGCTGGCAGTGGCCGTAATCCATGCAGTTCAGGATGATCAAGGCAAAGGAGAAGAGGCGAAACTGCATCCTGGACCGCTGGGGTGGGCAGCCTGCTCCGGCGGCAGCGAGGGGCGGCGAGAGGCCGGCGGCGTGCGGGGCGAGGAGGGGCCGGCGGAGGGTCGCGGGGCAGCGGCTGCCGCTGGGGACCGCAGGAGTTTACACGCCTCTTGCCGCCCTTCTCGGGCGCTGCGAACTCACCGCCGCTTCCAGCATCTCCCCTATGCTGCAGGAAGAGAGAGGTGAAAGGCTTGGCCCCGTGCTCTCCTAGTCCTCCCCTGCTCCGGCTCTCCCCGAAAAACAAACAGACAGACAGAGAAAAATCACAGCCCGGGTCGGGGCAGGAGCGGGGCCGCGGAGCGGAGTCACCGAGAGCCCCGAGCGTGTCCCACAGCAGCGGGCGAGCGCTGCCGCCCGGCCCCCGCGCGCCCCGGGACGGGCTGTCAGCCGGGGGACAGCGCTATTTATCCCGGCGCGGGCGCTCCCCGCCCACACGCGCTCAGGTCGCGGCACGGCGGGGCGAAGC
>VZRR01005150.1:472049-495206 GCA_013398015.1 Oreocharis arfaki | reverse complement strand
GTGGTACGTGGGTGGTGCCGCGGCCCCGGCCCTCCCGCCGCCCAGCCCTGGCGCCGCCCGCCCCGGCCCGCGCCCCCGCCTCCGCCGGGCCCTAACGCCAGCCCGACCCGAGAGCCGCTGATGCTTTCGCCTGGAGCCTCCTCCTCGGCGGGCTTCTCCCTCTCCCCGCAAAGCCTCCTCGTCCTTTCTCTGCCCTGCTTGCAGACTGGAGAAACCTAGTCCTCCTCACGTCTCGCCCTCTTCTTTTTTCTTTTTTTCCTTTCGCTTTTCTTTTCTTCTTGATAATTATGCCTTTCAACCCTGGATTTAAGACCTTGATTGATTTATTCCGCCCCCTCACACACACCTCACCCCCCTCTTTTCTTCTGACTTCCTAAAATCTGATCTCACACTTTTCAAAGTCTCTTCCTTGAAACACCACTTTCATTGTCTTGGCAAGACGGCTCTAGAAGTCCTAAAATGTGACTTTAGTAAGTGATTCCTGCTGGTTTTCTAGCCACATCTCTACTTGGCAAACGTATTGTAAAGCTAGTAAAATGGGAATCCCAATAGTACAGATAAGGAAGGCTGAAACAAGGGAAAAGCCAAAAGTTTCCAAGTGAATTTAGTTTGATACAGGAGGCTCTGTTAATTCCTCATAATATCCACTACAATGACTCCACAGTGCCATTTATTCCTCTGCTCCTCACTCACAGACTTTTCCCCAGCACTGCAGGTACGGACAGACCGTGACTCTTTGCTTGAGGTGCTCATCCCATTGTACCTGACCTAATGAGCCCCGTATGACCTGAGGCTCTATGAAGCAGGTGCAAAAGCTGGGAGGCAGCGTGGGTCTGGCACAGCTGGTGCAATGCCAGGTTTTATAAACCCAGCTGGATCCAGGATCGAGGCTGGGTCTGTGCTGGGTGTTTCTACTTCTCCTTCTTGCCCCCTCCCCCCAAACCCCGCGCCAATAACTCTGGTGCTGAAATACCTGAGCTGCCTCGGGATGGAGCCAGCTAGGTTCTCACAAAAGCAGATGTACTCTTTCCACAGCAGAGCTGGCCTCAGAAAGTGCATAACTGCATTCATGTGGCACTGTGCCTGAGCTAATATATCGTGTTAGACACAGGCTGGCTTTTCATCCATGGCCTGAACAATCTAACCACAGGTAAGTGAAGTCTGACTGAATGGTGTTTGCCATACCATCCTGAGACCTCAGAATTTTTGACTGCATTTATCATAAAATACTCCTCTGGAGCAGAGAAGCATCAGCATCATCAGTTTCCACACCGAAGAATGAGTTACAAAGAGGGTAAATAACTTGCCTGAAATCAAAAGGAGTATATGAGACAGTCAAAAGTGTATCCTGAGTTTCCCAAGCTCTCAGAGATTTCTGTAATCCCTGTGCTGCCTTTCTTCACATTTCTCTAGTGTACAGTATTAGCACTACACTAGTTTAATCACTAGTATCAAATGCAAAGATTTTTTTAAGTCACATTGCAGTAGGGATTGAGTGCACCCTCAGCAAATTTGCAGAAGACACCAAGCTGAGTGGTGCAGCTGACACACCTGAAGGATGGGATCCATCCAGAGGGACCTGGACAACCTCAAGAAGTGGTCACATGAGAATCTCAAGAGGTTTAACAAGACTGGGTTGTGGCAACGCCCAGTACCAATACAAGAGCAGCCCTGCCAAGAAGGACTTGGGGGATGCTGGTGGATGAGAGGCTGAACATGACCCAGCAATGTGCACTTGCAGGCCAGAAAGCCAAATATGTCCTGCATCAAAAGCAGCATGGGCAGCAGGTTGACAGAGGCAATTCTGCTCCTCTGCTCCGCTCTGGTGAGATGCACCTGGAATGCTGTGTCCAGCTCTGGGGTCCCCAGCACAGGAAAGACCTTTTGTTGACACTTGTTGGAGTGAGTCCAGAGGAGGCCACCAAGACGATTAGAGGGATGGAGCACTTTTCCAGGAAAGCCTGAGAGAACTGGGATTATTCAGTCTTGAATAGAGAAGGCTTTGGGGTGACATAATTGCAGCCTTCCAAGTACTTAAAGGGAGCCTACAAGACAAGAGGAGAGAGACTTTTTACAAGGGCCTGTAGTGACACGACAAGGGGGCATGTCTTCAAACTGAAAGAGAGTAGTTCTATATTAGCTATTAGGAAGAAATTTTTTACTGTGAGGGTGGTGAGACACTGGCACCCAGAGAAGCTGTGGGTGCCCCATCCTTCAAAATGTTCAAGGCAGGGTTGGATGAGGCTCTGAGCAACCTGCACCAGTGGAAGGTGTCCCTGCTCACGGCAGGAAGGTTGGGACTAGATGTTCTTTAAGGTCCCTTCCACTCCAAGCCATTTTATGATTCTATGACGTGAGTATTTTCTGATGCAAAATCTTTATTTATTGTAACTGTTATTATGGGGCTACAGTGTATGAGATCCCACTGTGCTATGCAGAGCACCAGGACCTTTCAATGTTGTCATAATTTAAGAATTACAAAGCTGTGACCTAAGCTAATTAACAAAGACCTAAGAACTCAGTCAAGTCAAGGTCAGTCTAGCTCAGTGTCAGTGGTATCCAAGTGGATTTGGAGTGGATGCTAAGGGAAAGAGTGCCCAAAAAAGGCATATATATATGGTTTATGGTCTTTATCTTCCTCAATCTACTTTCACAGTGAAACTTCTCTGTAAAACTTGTTGCAACAGAGGTCATAATTTATTTCAGCCAAGTGTGTTTACTAGCAAGTGGAGCTCTCCAAGATGTGTAGTCGCCGTATCCACTCTAACTTCATGTGACATGTTGTGTACCCTAGACAGCTAAAAGTGAGATTTTTGCACTCCCGGTAGAGTATGTGCTTGCAATTTTCTGATGCAGAAATAAGAAGTGTCCCAGCACCCTAGAGATCCTCCCAAGCTCTAATGCCAGGGAGACAGACATCAAACTACAAGAAGGGGGAATCAAACAAAGGTGTTAACTACACTTTTGTGAAGACTCCAGGAACTAATCTCCTTTACTGTTTCATGTCTACAAACTCATAGTCATGGGGCTTTGACTCTACAACAGTTACGAAGAGTCTTGGAGTCCTTTGTGCAAACAGCGATATCAGGACCTCCCCACTAACACAATTCTACTTCTGGAAGTGTCTGAAATAAAAGAATGAATGGACTTTCTGAAAGGTGTCCTGCTGACACTGAAGATTACTGAGGTCTCTCAAAATGTGGTGTCAGTGGCCTGGAAGCCAAATCAGAGTCTGCAGAGCCCAGAACATTTTTGCAGTCAGAGGGAAAAAAGTTGGAGGCTCCAAGAGATTAAAAAGCAGAGGAAGGAAAAGTACTGGGATGAGTCCTGTAGGAAATGGTAGCTCTTTGTCTCTGCAGCTTCACTTAAATTATCAGAGAGGAACTGACTGTAGGTGTGGCACCTCTTGTGTGCTGCGGCTCTAATGAACACTGCCCTCATTCTAAGGCAGGCTTTGTCAAAGTGAGGAACTGGGAAAATTATCTGAGCATGTTCAATTAACATAGTCATAGAAAGAATGCTTTAGTCAAGGCCCAAGTAGATGATGTGGCAATGATTGAAATTCCAGATGACGACAGTCTGGGCAATAGCTTTAGCAATGGGGATAGCTAAGAAAGGGTGTATTTTACATAGATAATTCAAAACTCTCAGCAGCCAAATTAATGTATTTGAATAGTGCTGAGATGATCCGTTACGCACTGTTCAGAAATCATATTATTTTCTAGAACTAAATTTCAGTTCATAGAATATTAATTTTTGTGTGTTGTGCTCCACAAAGGTTTCACTGACTGTAAAAGATCTTACCTTCTACATTTCAGCTGTATTAAAGCCAAAGCACTGCTGCTTTTGCAATATAAAGTATTTGTAATTGAATCTTTCCATTCTTTATTGGGCTCCATAGGATGTGATCTGTAAGTATCCTATAACTTCATAATCTTAAAATGAACAACACCAAGCTTTACTTTAAAAGAAATTTCTCCATATTCTTATAACTGGGCAACTCATTGCTACATGAAAGTCATGATCTTTCCTAAGACCAGAATCTCAACAATAACATGTAAGTCTTAGCAGCCTTACATTGCAGTAGAAAAGATATACCTTTATTTTCAGTGAAAGAAATGAATGATTCTGACAAGCTTTACATCTAACCTTCAAAAAGAATTATATTTATAACCAACCCAGCTTCTAACTTTTTATTTCGAAGTCAATTTTTACCTTCTTTAAATTCTTAAAATACACTTACTTCATTAGCTCTTCGAAATGTCATCTGAAATAATAATAACGATAATGGAATATTCCAAATTACCCCAAAATACCATTTGGGGTATCCCAAAACCAGAGCACGACCACTGGAGAACCACAATCTTTGGGGGCTGGAGCACTAGCCCTGTGAAGGAGGGCTGAAGAAGCTGGGCTTCTTCACCCTGAAGGAGAGGATTTAGAGGAGACCAAACAGTTCCTTCCATACCTGCCAAGGAGGTTACTGAGCAGAAAGTGCCAGGATCCTTATGGAGGTGCTGAACAGAAGAACAGGAGACAGTGGTCATGTACTGAAACAGGAGAGATTTTTGCTGGGTATAATAGAAAATAATATTCCCTCTGAGGATGAATGAGAACTGGAAGCAGTTTGCCCAGAGAAGTTGTGGACCCTTCTTCCTAGAACAAGGCCTTACGCAGCCTGGTCTGGCCTCTGCTGATTGTACTTGCTTTTAGCAAGAGGCTGCACTCAGGACCTCCCAAAGTCCCTGCTAACCTTCGTGATCTGTCAATCCTACAAAACCCATGAGCTCCCAAAACAGGCTGAGAAGAATTCCCTGTGTACCTCTAGACACCCATGTATGTATCTTCCATGCAAACCCTGGGGAGATCAAAAGATTGTCATCCTTCTGACTCTTCTCCCTCTCTGGAACAGGATCAAACTCCTCAAATTTTTTTTTACCTCCTTGTGCAGACTTTTCTCATGCAGCGCTCCCAACAGTATCCATGAGCACTTTGCCTAAAGAACAAATTCATCAATTCATCAAAGCTGTATGTTTTTATTAAAGGCTCAGATAAGCAAATGGAAAGAAGGGATAACATCTTTAAAATACATCTTCTGTCACTCTCAAGTTTAATTTTCAGTTCTTTCCTTCTGAAAGAAAAAAAAGAGAAAATATAGAAATCAAAAAAATAGTTAGAAAAATATATTCTAAATATATTTTATATTAATATAAATATATATATAGGAGGTGTGTATCCTCATTTCCCAGTTTAGACCGGCACCAGACTATTAGTTCCTGCCTGCCAGCTTTGGACACCATATTTCTCTTGGAGTGTGCAAGAGCCGGTGTGCTCCACTGTGGATACTGCATTCTGAAGGCGAGAGTTCAAATTCCAGCCTGGCAGCTGCAGAAAATCGACTTCTTTTGGAGAATGGTGATTTTAGTTTGCCAGCATATAGTTCAGAAAATTACTGAAAATATTAATGTATACGAAAGTTCAAGCTTTCTGTTTTGCAATGCTTTTCATGGCACTATAACTACAGAGGAGGTTTGCAACATATATATGTGGGTTTAAATTTGCTATAATATGGCCTCAGCAAAATGGCTTCACAAGGACCTGGAATGCAAAGAGGAAATGGTGAGCTGGTATTTGCATAGTTTTTTTACAAAGATTTTACATCCTGTGCCCTGAGCTTTATGCAATCCCTGCTTTTTCTCTCATACACTTACAAACCCACCCACAAAAAATCATAGAGTAACTGAGTTTGGAAGGGACCATGGAAGATCATCTCTTTGCTCAAAGCAGAGCGAAGTTGAAAGTTAGGTCAGGTGGCTGAGAGCCTTGTCTAGCTGAGGTTTGAAAAAGTTCAAGGTGGAAGATTCCACAGGTTCTCTGGTGACTTCTTCCAGTGCTTGTCCACCCTCACGGAGAAAATTTTTTCCATATCTCCAGACAAAACTTTCCTCATTGCAAGTTGTGATTATTGCCCTTTTGCTTTTCTCTGTGAACCCCATCTTCTTATAAGCTCCCTTTTATACCTGAATCTATATATATTTATATGTCTGTAGATACATATTTATATATTCAATTATATGTAACAAATAGGTATAAAAATAATATATATATTTATAATCTATTCTAACTGTATGTTTACTTTTTATTTCTACTTTTCTCTTCCTCTGTTTCTTTATCGCCTATGCATCAAATGGAGAAAATATTTAAGATATTTCTTCAAAATTACATCCTTGAGACTAACCCTATCATCTTTAAATGTCTGCTTTGTTTTTCTACTGTTTTTGTTAGTTGCAGAAGGAAAGGGGAGCAAAGATGACTGCATACCTGTAAACACGGAACTGTTACTACAATGAGCAATGATAATCAAAAGTGGCTCTCAAAATGAGGCAAGTGATATGATGGAAACTTTTTTATCAAAATGTCAGAATTTGCAGATTTTCTTGGAACAGAAGCATTGTTCAGCATAGACATACGTTGTATTCAACATACTGTCCTAATGACCTTCTAATTTAGTAACTGGCTTTGGAGATGTTTTCCAAGCACAATTTAAAGACATTTACTGTGTAATGGTAATAAAGGCTAAGTGTTAAATGTTGTGATGTTAAGTGCATGTTTTCTCCAGCATATCTATTTAGCAATAAAGTGATTGCAATACTTGTTGGAATATACAAAAAGAACCTCTGCCAAATGATAATAAAAAAGGGAGTTTAAAAAGAATTTTGGACAGTTGAGAATTCTTAGATAAAATCCTGATAATTTGTGTAGTTAATCTACACTGAGTTTCAAAAGTAAAATTGTCTCTAGTAATAAAAAAAATATGTTCAAGACACTTTTATAATCTGCAGAATATAATACTTTTCCACTGTCACATCATTGCTTACTCCTTGTCTTATGTATTGAACAAAACAGGTCAGGAAAAAGAAATTAAAAGATGACTCATGACCATTCTCTTTGAACCACTGTGACTGCCTTTAGCACAGCTCCGGAGAGAGCCTGGACCAGTAGATGATGCTACACTGAAGGAGTGAATAGTGACAGGAACAGGAAAGGGGAGCATGATCTCAGTGCACTTGGGATGCCAGCCCCCAACATGATCTTGTACAATACCCAAGCACAGAAACGAAGGGTTTTGGTGAAAGGGAAACAAAAGAGCTTACATTCACTTTTGTCAGAGGAATTGTACAGATGTATCTGAAGACATATTTTCAGAATATGAGACCCACAAAATACAGCTTTTAATTTTTAAAAATGTGCAATAAACCACAATAGAATATTGTTTTGTTTGCGCTTTATACCCTGCCAATCTTGATGGGAGCTGAATGTCAACTTTTACTTCATTGCAAGTTTTGGAGAAGTGTACCATACCTTTCTTCTGAAACCAAAATTAGACTAATTTCTGTCCTTACAATAAAATAGAAATAAACCATAACAGGGGGAAAGTGAAAATTTAAGGTCATCATTCTTCAGAACAATTCTTCAAAGTGAAATTAAATTAGAAAATAGGGCAGAGAAACTGTGATGTCTGCCAGTTCAATAGTACTCCAGGGGCTGAGAAGACTGCTGGAGCCAAAAGCATGAACCACAGTACATAAGTAGATGTAGCCTGTAACCATGCCTATCTTCTGATGATCAGCAGGAAGCCCATAAATCATGCTCCCTAGGGATTGAAAGGCTTAAATAAGTATTAAAGGACTCAGTCATGCATTGGCAGAATAATACATATGATAATCTAGAAGATTTAATTTCTACTTTCTTTTGGACATTTTTTTCTGTCCACTGAGCCCTTCAAAGCAGAGGAGTATGTGAGGCTATGCCAAACATAGATATTTCACTTTCCTTTCCCTGAACTCAATAGTGAAGTTTTTTATCATCACTGTGAGGGATATTTTCAGATCAGCTTGACCTCTGTGTTGATTTTCATTATTTAATGTCAGCTTCTCTCCTTGGGGAAAATACTAAGTTTGGAATTTTTTTAGCTAGCATGAAAATTAAGAAAGGGAATATTACAAATCACATGGCTCAGTCTAAAAACAGCTACTGATCATCTGCAATGCCCTGATGACACTCTCAAACCTTCCTTCACCACAGTGCTGGTTTGGCCCATAGCTGGCAGCAGAATATTTTCTGGCTGATAGCTGGCTTGGTGAATACAACTAATAATATCTCTGGGCCCAAGTCCGCTCCCTGCACAGCATCTTGCACAGTAAGCAATTGCTGAAGTATCAAAACCCACATTTTATCTGCCCCTCATGAGGGATGCAGAGGGATGTGGCTGGGACAATTTCAGGCAACAGATTTTTAAAAAGGAATTCATGTTGTGCTACTGCTGCGCCTTTACAAAGTGTTACCTTCAAAATTTAAGATGCTTTTTAAATATTAGGGAAAGACAAGATACTTCATATATTATCCCTTTTATGTATGGGATAGAAACTAGGGGCTAAATCCCTGAAGAATTTTAAGGATTAATCAAGTAGAACATATTTGAGTGTCTGTGACTAAATTTCACCTGAATTGCTGTACCTAAATCCAAAATGGAAATAAACAATAATAAATAAAAAACCCTATCTTGTCTTGCTTCTCATCTGGAAGTTTGAAACTCTGTAGCACCATTTAGCTTGATTTCAAAGGTCCTGGAGGCTTTGCTTCTACCTCAAACCAGCAAATGTGGAAGGCTGAGACCCTCTCCAGCAGACACATTCTCAAACCTTAAATGCAAAACAGGCATGAAATGTGTATCACTATTTTCAGTCTATGCCCCTAGCCCTGCCAGTGTGGTTTATCAGATGCATTCTGAGAAATTATCCAGGAACGGTGTCCTTGCAAAACACGGCTGTGGTGACTTTTTGTTATAAATAAACAGTACCCTAACACTATTCTACTGACTATTTCCCCTTTTTTGCTTCATGATAGCAAAACCTACATCTCTGAATCTATCATAAGTAATTAGTAGTGGAAGGCAAGATGGGGAGGAAGAGATCTAAACAATCCCAAGAAATCAGGATTTGTTAGACTAGAAAGAAGCAGAAGAAAGGAGCCTACATTCTAGGAAAGATCCCTGCATGGCTTCGTGTTTTCTGCCCCCCGAAAGATTTACATTTGCATTCATCAGTTACTGCATAAAATATTACATGCGTCCCACTACAGAAAATCAACTTGGAGTGGGGGAGTGAGAGCCCCCAGCTATAAATTTCCTTTGGAGCAATCAGCCCACTACAAGCTCTGTCTGCAAACAATGTCCATGAAGTTGCTGTAAATGAAGGCAGCAATACATCTCTTGATCTAGGGAAACACACGGCTACCAGCGCCTGGGGAGCAGTAGATGTGGATGTGACTGTACACTGAGGCTGAGGACGTTCTTTAGTACCCATCTCTCACCCCCAGCTAAGTGGCTCAGCCTGTAAATTACTACACAGAATCAAAGAATCACAGAATAAGATGAGTTGGAAGGGACCCTCAAGGATCATCGAGTCCAACTCCCAGACCTGCACAGCACCATCCCCTAGAGTCACACCACATGCCTGAGAGCATTGTCCAAACTCTTCTTGAACTGTTAGGCTTGGTGCTGTGACCACTTCCCTGGGGAACTGTTTCAGTGCCCAGCCACCCTCTGGGTGAAGAACCTTTTTCTAATATCCAACCTAAACTTCCCCTTCAGGCCGTTCCCTTGGGTCCTGTCACTGGTCACCACAGAGAAGACATCAGTGCCTGCCCCTCTTCCTCCCCTCACGAGGAAGCTGTAACTGCAATGAGGTCTCCCCTCAGTCTCCTCTTCTCCAGGCTGAACAGATGAAGCCACTCCTCATATGGCTTCCCCTCAAGGCCCTTCACTATCTTTGTTGCCCTCCTTTGGACACTCTCTAATAGTTTAATATCTGCTTATATTGTGGTGCCCAGAACTGCCCCAGGCACCTCAGTTGTTGAAGTTGAGGTGAGGCCACCCCAGTGCAGAGCAGAGCAGGACAATCCCCTCCCTTGCCCAGCTGTCAACGCTGTGCCTGATGCCCCCCAGGACATGGTTGGCCCTCCTGGCTGCCAGGGCACTGCTGACTCATGTTCAACTTTCCATCGTCCAGGCTCCTCAGGTCTCTTTCCACAGCACTGCCCTCCAGCATCTCATTCCCCAGTCTGTCTGTACATCAGGGTTGCTGCATCCCAGGAGCAGAATCCAGCACTTTCCCTTGTTGAACTTCACGTGGTTGTTGATTGCCCAGACCTTTGGTTTGTCGAGGTGTCTCTGCAGGGCCTCCCTGCCTTCAAGGGAGTCAAAAGGTCCTCCCAGTTTCGTATTGTCTGAGAACTTGCTCAGTATCCCTTCCAGTCCTGCGTCCAAGCCATTTATGAAGATGTTGAAGATCACAGGGCCCAAGATGGTCTGCAGAACCTCACCAGTGACAGGTCTCCAGTCTGATGTCATCCCATTCACTGTAACCCTTTGTGCCCAACCCGCAAGCCAGTTGCTCACCCATCACACGATGTGTTTATCCAGCTGTGTGAGACAGTATCAAAGAGAGACATGACCTTACAGAGTTTTATTTAAAAGAAAATAATGGACTTGGATCTGCTCTTTGACAAAATGGCTGTAGGTAAGGGCACATGGTGACCATATTTTTCAATCCTCTTCACTGGTTAAAGCAGTATCTCCCTTATGGTGGCTCCTTGGAGAGGTGTGGGGACACTGTGCTGCCTCCCAAATACCTTTGATCAGGACATCATTCACAGGCAACTGTAACCCAACTCCCTTCGCAGTTTCCTGAGTAGCTCCATGGAATACACATGGGTCAGCTTTTGAGCATTTGTGGTAGGAGCAGAGGTGTCTGGATCACTGGCTTACAGCTATGTATGGTTTCATGACTTTTAAAAAATGCCCTTCACAAGTCAAGGATGAGAGAGTGGCCAAAAAGTGAGGCAGCTCAGTTTGCTGAGCCTCATTCAGGTGCTCTGACACACCTCAGACTGAGGTGTCTTCTCATCCAGGTTAAAGGCAGCCCGTACCAAGATGCTTTGTACTGGTGTCTCCTTCTTTACTGTTGTTTGATACGCTGATGCAGCCAAGAAGCTGCTTGCTGGGTCAGGCAAGCAGCTGTGATTCTGTGAAAGGATGTATGACTATTGCTTTGCTACCCCAGGTAATAATTCACATGTAACACTACAGATTTTTTTGAGAGATGTTTGATGCTTAAGTTACGATCATCTGCAGGAAGAGGGTGGAAAGGAAAGGCAAGAAACACCACAGTCTAGCTAGGTAAGTTTTTCCATGCTCTTCTTTTTGTAATAAGAAATGACTGCCATGAGGGTGCACAAATTTGAATTCTCAAACTTGAATTCTCTCTGTGCTTGGATGTGATCTACCTGGAGCAAAAAGCAGTGGGCATATAAGATGTCTAAGACCAGGATGATAGGATCACAGTATAGTTTTGTGAGGAAATTCTATCCTGCTTACTTTTAATCCAAAATTACCACTGACTACTTGGAAGAGGTCTGGAGAAAGGTAAATGGCATTATCCATGGAGGGGACAGGAGCAGGAGCTCTTGCCCAGCCAGCAGCAGGACATCCACCAGCTGCCAAAACAAAGGAAAACCACAGCTCACAACTGTAAAATCAGCCATTATTAAAAGGGAATATGGAAAGAGGGGAAAGTTTTGAAAAGCTTATGTAAACTTACAGGGAGGGAAGGTAGCAAATCATCCTTCTCACCAGTGGCAGTAGCAGAAATAGAGTAGAAGCACGAAACTCTTGGCAAGACTCAGAGCAGATTTTTCCATCCCACTGATGTTTTTCTCACTCTCTCTGGTCATATATCATTCTTACATTAAAGTTTGCTCCCGAAAAACGCTTTGCTCCCAAAAAACCCTTTGCCCCTGTAAAATGCAAACTACTTTTAAAGATGATTCCTCCAGGATCCCTTCCATTCATTTTTGTGCTCAGGGTATGACTCAGATGTTCACTCCACCTTCAGAGGACCCATCAAACCAAGCTTTCTTTCAGACCTGCATCAGAACTCAGCCCTCTCCTGTCCTGTGCCAGATCCTGGCCATAATCATACTGAAATTGCTAGGAGAAATTTATTTTGGACATTTCGATTTATTGTTCTTGTGTGTATGGTTTGTACTAGAGGAGATCTTGGACCCATGTCATGCCAGCCTTGGATAATACACTCCTAGCAATTTCTGGGGCCTGACTTTAGCTCTGGCACAGCTGCATGGCTGTGTTACAGTTTTGTATTAAATCTGGGTACATTGCAGTGTTTGGTACTGGCACATTTCCGTTCAGTGGTCTCAGGTGCGAGGAGATTGTCACAAAATTGCAGGATGGCTGAGGTCGGAATGGATCTCTGAAAGTCACCTGCTCCAACCTCCCCACTCATGTAGCAACAGCTGGTTGCCCAGATAGCTTTTGAATATGTCCAAGGAACACTCTGGGCAACCTGCGTTTGACCATACTCAGAGTAAAAATGTTTGATCTGTGCCAGTGTTTGATCATACTCAAAGTAAAAAAGTGGAGGGTTTTGTGTTCAGATTGGATTTAGTTTTTTAGCTTTGTGACCATTGCCTCTCACCTTGGACACCACTGGGAAGTCTGGCTTTCTCTTTTTCATCCCCTCCCATCAGATACTTATTTATAAACATGGATAAGATCCCCCTGAGCCTTCTCTTTTCCAGACTGAACAGTCTCAGACTTCTCAGCCTCTTCTCCCAAGTGAGACGCTCTAGTCTCTGAAATATCCATCTGCTTGTCTCACTCCAGCAAGTCCATGTCTCTCTTGAACTGGGAAAATGATAGGTGGTTCATCTGAACTGGCACAGAAAGGCCAAGTGAGATGGGCAATTGTCGTGAGGTGTCAGGTCTGATACTGCTTAGTTAGGCTGAGGACAAAATACCTGAACCTGTTTGTGGACAGTCTAATGAGCCTGTTAAACTGTCATGACCATACAATCCCAGACCCAGCAGAACAGAGGCCATAAAAAATTATATTTCAAATATTATTTGAATATCCAGCCGGGTAGTGTTGTTTACACTGGGTGAGAGATTTGGCTGAGGTAGCTGCAGCATGTTTAATTAAATGCCAAATTGTCAACAACTGTTTTTCCATTTGACACTGCAACACACACAACATAACAATTTTCATGATTTGCTTTTTCAGTCTTCCGGCAAGATACTCTGTATGTGGAGAGTTTTACATAAAAGCAAGTAGTACGTTAATAGACAAAACACATCAGAGCAGCTAATGAAAATAATTTAATATTTCTAGTAAAAAAAAATAAATTAAAACCCCAAACTATGTACATCATACATGCCCAGTGTGAGACTGTGGACAAAAAATCCTGCAATACTGTGTAACTTGTACAAACAGTAGAAGAAAGGCACCCTTTGAGTCAACCACCTGAAGTAAGCAATTAGCATAGCTTTGCTAAGAATGATTCCTGTTGCAGATATCTCTTAAATCTCAGATATCACTAGCTGATGCCTCAGTTAAAATAAATCCACTTTGTCACTTTGTTTACACTGCTGGAGTGTAAACATTACATTAGTATTTTCGTTATACCAAAACCTTTCCATAAACTGCATTATATTGTATACAAGGTATAGAAAGCATTTGTGTTGGGGTTACTGGATTCCCAATAGACTGTTTCTTTTTCTTCGATATAGCTGATTTGCTTTGAACAAGACACTTAAACACTGATTATAAGGGAACAATTATCAAACCTGCTGGGGCAGACCTGATCCAAAAATCATTTAGGAATTGCAAAAACAGAAAAGGCCCCTAGTGCCCTCTGAAAGGTGAGATGTCGATGTTCAAATTCTTGCTCTAAATCAGGAAAAAGAGGGACATAAGCCTGCTGCTGAGTGTCCTGGGCATGCACTCAGGCTGTGCAGCTGAAAAATCCCTCTTCATCCACTTCAATTGTTTTCGTGATAGGACAGGTCTCAAGAGAGTGCCCACCATGTAGGACGGACTCCAGGAAAAGGAATACAACCTCAGCTCCTGCAAAGCTCAGCAGGAGAGCTGAAATTGGGAATTTAGCCATGTGGGGAGTTCAGAAGTCTCAAAGGTTAGGCTGCAGCTGTAGATTCAGCAGGTCTAAATTTGGGGTGTAGGCACCTGAAAGTGAAAGGATTCTCTATCACTAATTTAACCTGTGGGGTGATGACAGATGGGGTAATAGTTATCAAAAACATTCCCCACTTACTGTAATCCCATTGCCTGGCTGAAGAAAGGTGGTTGAATACCGTGTTTTTACACATTTCTGCCCATGAAATTAACACAACCTTGTCTGTAAACTAACACATCTCTTCCTTTTAGTTTCTTTCTTTATCAGTACCTATGGTTGAAACAAAAAATTATAAATGAAGAAAACACCATTCAGTCTTAGAAGATGTGAGTAAACATTGCAGGAAACCTGTCACAGACTTGATGGCAGACATAGAAGTATAGATAGCTATGCTGTTCACTTGGAAGCAAGACAATTTTGGGAACACACAGTGTGCCTAGGGCAATACTGCTGTAGGAATACAGCACATCCTTACTTTCTGATATTTGCAGGGCAATCCCAACACAGCTATAGTTTAGAGGATTTTTAACACCCAGATTAAGTCTGTCCTGCAAGTGAAGCTCTAAGGGTAAGCCAGCAGACAGGTGCTAGCAGAGCCCCAGTGGTTTGGGATTCACCATGGGCTGAGCCCACCTGCCGAGAACACCCCGGCCTTCCTGGGATTCTTCATCAGCCCCAAGTCCTGCAACACAGCGTTGTCATTGCTACTAATATTGTTACAAGGTAGCTTGTGGCTATTTACTAAAACTTTAAGGGGCAGATCAGAAGAATGGAAAGTATGGGCTTAAGGCCCTAATTTTTCCGTGAACTTTATACCTTTTCCATTCATCAGTTTTACAGATGCATCTGGAAGCACCACATGGAAGGATCCTGAAAGCAGGTCTGGAGTTGGAAGCTCCTGACTAACACAACAGCTACATTTCCAGTTCCATATTCCAGGCCATTTGACAACATCAAGACACACAAGCCACCTATAGTGCTTGGAAAAACCATGCTCTGGAAATTTTTATCCTCATTTCAGATCAATCTAGCAATAATAAATTGATTCTTAAGGTTCCTGGCAGGCTGCCCCAACATGAGAAGCATTCTATCCCTTGTTGGAACAAAGGATTGTTCAGCCAGACTTCTCCTCTAGTTCAGGGAGGTTTGGACTGCAGCGACTTCTTGCTCTCAGCCATCACCACATCGTGTTATTTATTTGTGGCATTTTGTATAAGAGCTCCTGTGCAAATTAGAGCTTGGAGGCTTTGTCCGATGGATAGCGAGAGCTGCAGTGTGCCATTCCCCCAGGGGCAAGCCTGCTTCCCTGTCACTTAATAAATCACCATTCCAAACACAAGAGAAAAAATATAAATATGTTGGAAATTTAAAATTGGATCTTTTCTGTCATTCTTCTCTCATCACAAATAAACCAAAAAGAAAAGAAAGACGCTTGTGGTACTAGAAGCCTTTGGATTGTCATAAATACTAACCAAAACCTCCAATAAGCTGCCAACCAGACTACTTCCCTCAAGTTTATTATTCCATTTCTGTTTCTGCCATTTAACTCCTCAACTGTAATATTTCCGTGCAAACAGCATGGTGTGTCCAAAATATCTTATCTTACATTAGAGAGAAAACAAATCTTTTCAGGGAGAACACTGTATCTTTTCCCCATATGGCTACAACTATGCAAACCCAAAATGGTTTCTCTCTTGGCAGGCAGGCGAGATTCCTAATGAGCCAATACACAGAAAACAGATAAAATTAAGAGACAAACAGCAGAGCATGTTTCATCCTCTTTATTTTCCCATCATGTTTTGTCCAGGTTTTACATCCCAATTATTACTACTAACACCAACAAATATTTAGAAATTACATTTCAATCAATGTCATTGGCCAATGTGCCCCATGCACTGATGCAAATTTAACACTTCTCCCCCATATTTGTGGCTATCTGGAATTTTTATCTTGTCTGTATCTCTGTTTTAATTTCTTCCTAACTTTGCCTAGTACTTTTTGATTCTTCTTACCCGACAGCTTCTTTTCTCTCTGTTTTCCATAACATGCTCTATGTTGTTTCACACAGCCCTTGTACTTCCCCCAGGCTCCTCCTCCATTTGCCTTCTCCTGTTTCTTTAGACATCCCTTTCAAACACTTTCTGGAGCAGAGGCTTCTTCCATGACTTCCCTTCACATCCTTATCTTTACTCCCCCATATGGGTCCATAATAATTCCTCAGTTTGAGAGCAATACTGATGGAAAAACCCACAGGGGGAAAATACTGCATCTCAAATTCCCTGCTGCTCCAGAAGCAGCAATGCTGAGTTGATGGTTCCTGCATCACGGATATTTAACTAATGGATGGATGCCACTTGTTGCCTACACAGAGCCTGCCAGCTGGTGGATATCCCCTTATACCCTATTTACTTTTCTCACAAGTGTAGCGCTAACAGACAGAGGGGTGGAAGGGGAGGGCTGTGTTGGCTCTCTCCATGGGACCAATGCAGAAGCTGCAGGGGAAGTGAAGATAAAGAGAACGTGGTGGGGTACTGGAATATGTGGCCTTGAACTAACACCACATATATCTCTTTGTGGCTCCCTCTGCCTACACATTCAACACTCCTGCCCAGTCTGGCTCTATACACAAGCAAAGCACATATATGATAGCTTATTAATACTGTTAAATATATAAGTTTTCCTTTTTCTTTCCCAGGAAAAATCTTAGTATTTTTTCAGCTTTCAGTTCTGTTGACTTCTAACAAGCTTTTTAGGGGGACTCTTTTTTTTTCCCTGAGCTGGTTTTGGTGGTGAGTAGGAGTAAAGAAAGAAATTCAATGAGCCTGCAGGCAATTGCTGTATTGGCAGTGTGCATTGCTTTTCATTTTGGAATTGGCATGAAGGCCCTCCAAGTAACATAAGCTCCACTTTTTGAGAGAATTGACAGATAAATTATATACACAAGATGCAGTTGGATAGTTTTGGCGGGGGGGAGGGAGGGGATGAGCATTGAGTGACGTCAAAATAGAAAGCTCATTTCACATCAGGGGTATTCCTTCACTGTACTGCTGACACAAGGCACCTTTGATCCAAAAGGCTCCTATAGCATTCCACTAGACGTAGCCAAAATTTGAAATGATGTGGCTGTCTAAATTAAGTTCCTCAATCTATAGCTGGCCACACCAGTAACAACTTAATAATCACAAGTGTTTGACCTCTTATAAATTCTGTTTACTTGGCAGGGACACTGCAAATTATTAGTACCTCTAAGCTGTGTAATTCTAGCTTAAACTGGATATTTGTTGAAAACACTCATTGAATTTGTCCAGGAAACTAATATCTAACCATGCTGAAAGCCAAAACAGATGAGTGTTCTTGTTACTTTTAATCTAATTTGAACCTCCTGGAGACTCACAGAAATTATCTGACATTTCCCATTCTTGGTAACATTTGCTTTATATTCAAATCATACAAAATATTAGATTATATTTTTCCTACTAATAATTTCCAATAAATGTTTTCAAAGCTTTGGAAATTGACTGCCCTGAGTGAGTTTCAGAAGGGAGATTTATAAGGAAATACGGAGTGTGGAACAGGGAAGAAAAGAAGTTGAAATAAGCCTCTCCCTACATATGCAGTAAGAAAGGCACAGGACTAAACAAATAGTACTAGTTAGGTCAAAAATAAAGAAAAGAAACAAACAGGTTGTGCTCTATTCTATATAATGATCAACCTTTAAAAATTCCTGCACTGCAAACAAAATTTCTTAGTCTTTTCCAAAATTCGTTAGGAAAATGGCCTTTACATCGAGGAAATCATACAACTCAAGGTTTGTATGAGTGAGAAGGATCAACTGCGGCTAGATGTAGGATAAACTATTACTGTCTAAATGTCTTCACCTTTTGCCTCTTCAAAAATACATCAGTACGGCATCATGGGAGGAAAAATGCACCTTAAAGCAGTAGAAATAGGGAGGAAACCCCTGAATTATGCATTATGTGAACAATGGTTATCAAATAACACAATGCATTTCTGTGGGCCCTACTGTAAAATATGAAAACATACAGAAATATTTAACACCCCAAAACTCCAAAAAGGTACTTTGACTTCTAATTCCTAAGAGGGGACATAAAGAATACATTTCTTTGACATGAGATAAAACAAGAAATCTCTGTCCAAGCCATATGTAGGATCTTGATCCTTCTACTGAGCAGCCCCACTGCTCAGTCACAAGGTGAATACTTCTACACGCTCTGTGAACGGCTCTTTGGCACAGAAAAATATTTCTTTAAATACCATCACTTCTGATCTCTGAACACATTTCAGTCTTCTCAACATGGATAAAAACAGATAATTGACTTCCACAGTTGCTTCCACATGCCCTCTCCAGGGTCATTATTAGAGGAATATCATCGGCATGTTCCCACGTCTTACAAAGTCACACAGTGCAGTTTCCAGCCTGTGGCCACTTCAGCCAAGGCAGCTGGAGCTGGGCAGCATGGCCAGCACATTTCCAAACTGCCACTGCAGTGTGTGCAAGCTGTCACAAAGCATCTCTTTTTTTAAGACAAATTCTTACATTTACAGCAGATGTTTACTGCAACAGGAAGTTCAACCCACTGAAACAAGCTTAAACTTTTATGTTCTTTGCATTAAAATTTCTCTTCGTGGCCAACTTAGTATATTCAGGGGTGGTCAGCTCCAGGAAGATGAGATCCAGCATGACAATCATCTAATTCATACACCTTTTAAATGCCTTAAGCTGTGCAATGCATATACTGCATTGATTTCACCTGTTGCTGAAGTTAAGCTTTGTCCAGTGGCCATAGTGCACACATGAACAGAAACTCTCACACAGAGGACACTTTGGGACACAGTGGATGGAGAAGTTTAGACTTTTCCACCTGCACAGTGCAGACAGGTGAGGCCTGCCATGCCTGGGCTAGTCTGCTACCATGCAGCCTATTCTTTTACAAGGGGAGATAAGGATTGTTCACACCCTTAACTCAAAATATCCTCCTATCACTGAGGATGCACTGAGCAAGAAACAAATAGACTACTTCTGAAGATGTGTGTGACGTGAAGTCAAGGAAGATGTGGTTATGTGGCTTATTCCTTTATCCAAGCTGCTAAGAAACCATAGCCATCCTCTATGTGAACAACTTAATGGAGTCTCTTCGGACAGTGGTACATCAGTAGTGGTTTTGCTCTTGGCAAAGCATTGCACATCCTCACAAAAAATTGAAGTATTCACTAGGAGGATTGCAGATTTGCATTTTCACATCTTTACACTTTAGTCAGGCTTGCATGACACAAGTAAAGAAGAAAGTTATTTTACAGCTGGCCAACTGGCTAGTCACACATTTCAATGAATTTGTTTCACAACTTGGCTTCTGTTGCGCCAGTTGCCATCGTTTCTAAGGACACTCCTATGCCTGAATCCAGCTGCAGGGAGCTCACATGCACCTCCCATGGTTCCTGGGTAGCCTATTCTTGGTACTAATCACCTTACCATGCTGTTACCCACTGGCCTTGGAAGTCTAGTTCTACAGAGGAAGGCACCTACTTATTGCCATCTTGTTTATTTACAAAGATAGTTCACACACCAAATCCTCTGCTGAGTTACAAAATGATCAAGGAAAGCCAAGACCACTTTTCAGCCATGCTGAGCTCTCAGCGCTTTCTGATCTCCTACGTTTGCTTAGTCCTCATTCACAACAATTCCAGCAGCCAGTGCTCTTTGTTGGCACAACAGAGTCTTAGGCTATAAAACCTAGTGACGACTTGGAGGAGAAAATATGTCTGCCTTTCCAAGCTGCAGGTGGGATTTAGTTTAAGCCTTTATTTTAATGTACAGCCCACAGGCATCTGATTTTGCTTCCCTCCTGGATATTACAGGTTACATAAACAATTGCAGGGAAGATGAGAAGTCTCTCAGTCCTCCGTTCTTTCACTCTCACATGCTATAAAAGGAGCCCTTTACCAGAAGCAGCACTGTTGCCTTACCACGACCTTCCTATTAAAGATCCTTGAATGGCTTTTGCAGGCTTAATTTCTGATAGCATTTCTACAAGGGGAATTGAGAAGACATTTATTGAAACTATTAAAATTTTATTAAAACAATTAAAAACATGGCAACACATCTTCTGTAAATAGGATAGATGAAACATTTTAACCCCCCAGAGAATCATAGCTTTATGTGTTACAGTCGTTTAAAGAGGAAACAGAAATCTTTATTTTCTCCAAAAGAGGGAAAACTTAATAATATAACATTGTAGCTGCTCCACAAATTTGCTGAAAAAATAAACAAACTTCGTATTAAAGGAGTCATTAGAGCAGAAGTACAAGATTTCCCCACCTTTCACCCTTCATCCCTTCTCCCTTCCAGAAACTAAAGGAAAGAGAGAGAAGTCTTAAAACAGTCTTCCTCTCCCCTTTCCTAGTTCACTTTTAGCAGTTACTAATATTTTACTATAAATATTTTTTTGTAAAAGCAAAGCCAAAACAAGAGGCATGAAGTAGACCTTATCTTCATGTAATTCAGAGAACAACTATTCTTGGATGTTTATAAAATATTGCTACTAATGAGACTGCTAAAGCTTAGTCAATGGAAAGTTATGGCAGAATTTGCAATCGTCATGCTTGAAGAAAGTTTCATCTACTGCCAACCTACTGTAAACTCACACTCTGGCCAGCTTCACCCTTTGCCTGAGAACAAACTTTGCTTTCTGCCTTCTGTTCTCCCTTCCCTGTGTAATTCAATCATAACTCAGTTATTTGTGAAGGTGTCCCGGATTCCCCAGGCAGGGAAGGCAGCACATTCCCCATACCCACAGTGACAGTCCCAGCCAAGCACACGTTCAGCCACACGGAAAAGCCCTCGGGTGACTGCTGGCAGAGCTGAGGGCTGTTGCAGCACTATCAGGAGCAGCCCAGCACAGGGCTTCTTCTTGGAGATGTAGGTTCACCCAAGCTTTCCTCTCTGAACAGCAGTGCTGGCACATAAAGAAAAGAAAATGAGCAGACTGAATTCTTACTGGGCTGCTGAAAGCACGGCAGATTTACTTCACCAAGAGGCACCTGGCACTAAAGCCCGTCATAGCGACATTCTGAATGAGGCACTTCCCTTTCAGCCATTGAAACCAGGTGAGATCTATCAGTTTACAAGAATGATTTTTAGAAACATTACCCTAAGCGTGTAACAGCAGGTGGGCTTCAACACATGCACCACTCTCCAACTATACAAGCACTTTTTGTTTCATTTTTAATTTTTAAGAGTGACATCCATTTTATAAATTTCTCCGAAGCAGAGATGAGGGGTCCTGACAGAAGTACTAAAAGTAAATAATTTGCTTAAAACCCCTTTCACCAAAAATTGCAATTTCAGAAAATGGGAAGTATTGCATACAACACAGTTGGAGGTACCTGAGATGTCACTGGTTCGCTCTGAATTTTAAATCCATTATGTGATTTCTATTTTAGTAAACTGACTCGCAAACGTCTCTTCTGGAAATCAGTATGAATTATTTTGAAATCCTGTTCTGATACCCACCTGTGTACTAAAACCAATTGTCAGCGATGACAGCACCAGAATTTACATGACAGTGCAAAACCAAAAATCTCATAGTCCACTACCATCCTCAAAACAATCAGAATCAACCCACACAGCAATAGTTTTATATCCACAAGTCGAATAAACAAATTCACCCTTTGAGCTTCCTAAGAAGGACCAAATAAAAAAGTTATGACTGTTTCTTCACTGAACGTGAAGGTAATAAAAGTGTTGGGATTTTTTGTGGGCTGGACTGAAACTTTTAACGGGAGACCAAGCATTTCAGTAGTGCTACAATCTGAATGTACCTTTTCTGTGCCGACACAGCTGGTACATGAAAGGTCCAAAATGTAGAGACCAGAAAGCTATGATAACATCCCACTCCTGGGATGAGATGACTTTAAATCTGTACTTTTAAGTAAATTCTTCCTGTCAAAGGGAAAGCTGCATGTGGGTCCTTTCCCTGCTGTTTACAAAGAAACATTCAACTTTTATCTCATTTAAAAACTCTTAAATTATTACACAACTGCACTTCTATGATCATGTTAACAGGGAACATGGCTATTACACAATCTGGATTGTTCGGATTGTTCTAAAGTGACTGTTTGGGGCTGCAACAATATAGAGTGAATCTACAGATTGCAATTTAGTCAATCCCTTGTGAAGAGCCAATTCAGTTTTGTTATGCCTCAACAATGGTTGTCAGAGGCACGTGGAGGAGGGCTGTACATGCGCCAAGTGCAGGAGGCAACTCAAAGCCTCATCTCTGGGAGGACTTCGCCTGGCAACACCCGGCGTGAGGCAGTCAGTGGGAGACACAGCGGTGGGACCTCAATCAGGTCACGGATTGCTCTCCACCAATGGATGGCACAGGCAGGTTGGACTGGGCCAATGGTTCCCTGTTAGCGGGCGGACTCCGGGAGGAGTTGGGGGGTATAAACACCAACTGTGTCTGGCTTGCTCCCTCCTTTGGCCTGGCCCCAGCCTGCCTTCTGGCTCTCCTGCCCTCGCTGGCTCGCCCTCGCACCCCTCCTGCCTCCCTGACCGCCACCTTGCCACTTCGCCCCATGTCCTTGCCTGGGCTGCCCGCATTCAGCCCTGCCGCCCCGATCAGTGCCCGCCCTGCCGCGCCAATCCAGCTGTCACTGCCTGCCCTGCCGCCCTGCTCCAGCCGGTCGCCGCGACCCTGTCCAGGGTCCTGGTCCTCCCGTCCGAGCGCCCCACTCACCGCGTGTCCGGTGCCGTCGCCGCGAGAGCCGCACCCCTGAGGGAGCCGCGCAGGCTCGCTGAGACCCAGCCCGGCCACCAGCAGCAGCGCCAACAGCCCCTGCTGCCAGGACGCCGACAGCACTGCCCCGACCCGCTGGTGGCAACGCCCTCTTCTCTCTGCCCCGTCTCCCTCTCTCCCCATTCCTTTCCCATTTTCCTTAGTCTTGCTCTGTCTCTTCCAGCCCTCTTTCGCTCAGGCAACTCCTTCTCCTTCTTGTTTTTGTTACCAATAAACTGTTCTCAGACACCAGGTTTGCCTCATTTGGCTTAATTTCGTTCCCGACCCTCCCTTTTTAAAAGAGCTCCTC
>VZRR01005150.1:371173-471429 GCA_013398015.1 Oreocharis arfaki | reverse complement strand
ACACAGCTGGTACATGAAAGGTCCAAAATGTAGAGACCAGAAAGCTATGATAACATCCCACTCCTGGGATGAGATGACTTTAAATCTGTACTTTTAAGTAAATTCTTCCTGTCAAAGGGAAAGCTGCATGTGGGTCCTTTCCCTGCTGTTTACAAAGAAACATTCAACTTTTATCTCATTTAAAAACTCTTTAATTATTACACAACTGCACTTCTATGATCATGTTAACAGGGAACATGGCTATTACACAATCTGGATTGTTCGGATTGTTCTAAAGTGACTGTTTGGGGCTGCAACAATATAGAGTGAATCTACAGATTGCAATTTAGTCAATCCCTTGTGAAGAGCCAATTCAGTTTTGTTATGCCTCAACAATGGTTGTCAGAGGCACGTGGAGGAGGGCTGTACATGCGCCAAGTGCAGGAGGCAACTCAAAGCCTCATCTCTGGGAGGACTTCGCCTGGCAACCCCCGCCGTGAGGCAGTCAGTGGGAGACACAGCGGTGGGACCTCAATCAGGTCACGGATTGCTCTCCACCAATGGATGGCACAGGCAGGTTGGACTGGGCCAATGGTTCCCTGTTAGCGGGCGGACTCCGGGAGGAGTTGGGGGGTATAAACACCAACTGTGTCTGGCTTGCTCCCTCCTTTGGCCTGGCCCCAGCCTGCCTTCTGGCTCTCCTGCCCTCGCTGGCTCGCCCTCGCACCCCTCCTGCCTCCCTGACCGCCACCTTGCCACTTCGCCCCATGTCCTTGCCTGGGCTGCCCGCATTCAGCCCTGCCGCCCCGATCAGTGCCCGCCCTGCCGCGCCAATCCAGCTGTCACTGCCTGCCCTGCCGCCCTGCTCCAGCCGGTCGCCGCGACCCTGTCCAGGGTCCTGGTCCTCCCGTCCGAGCGCCCCACTCACCGCGTGTCCGGTGCCGTCGCCGCGAGAGCCGCACCCCTGAGGGAGCCGCGCAGGCTCGCTGAGACCCAGCCCGGCCACCAGCAGCAGCGCCAACAGCCCCTGCTGCCAGGACGCCGACAGCACTGCCCCGACCCGCTGGTGGCAACGCCCTCTTCTCTCTGCCCCGTCTACCTCTCTCCCCATTCCTTTCCCATTTTCCTTAGTCTTGCTCTGTCTCTTCCAGCCCTCTTTCGCTCAGGCAACTCCTTCTCCTTCTTGTTTTTGTTACCAATAAACTGTTCTCAGACACAAGGTTTGCCTCATTTGGCTTAATTTCGTTCCTGACCCTCCCTTTTTAAAAGAGCTCCTCTCAGCGGAACGCGACATCCCTTAACAGAAAATTTGGGTAATAAGGAACTTGGCATAGAGCATGCTCAGCCTTAGGAAACCTGTCTCCAAAAGCAATTTGCTAACTTCAACTCCAATTCAGACTCTTCATCCCCATCCTAGGAACCAAGCCTATCCATAAAGTGAATCCTTGTGCTGTAGACCAGCTTTCTTGCACCATGTTCATACCCCAGCAGCAATCTAGTTTTAATTGCTTGTTGCTACTACTTCTTAAATTCCAGTTGCTCAGCCAAGGAAGGGACCTTTGAAGGCCAAACTCCCTCCTCAAAAGGAGGGAGTCATATGCCAGGGTGGTCAGGTACTTACTAAATCCAAAGGCGGAGATTGCATATCATTTCTGGCTGACTGCTTCCAGTGCCTGATCATCTTCCAGGTCGAAAACCTAAAAATACTCTTTTTTATTCCCACTTAAATCTAACTGGATTTTTCCCATGTTTCAATTTGTGTCCATTGCCACTGATCCTGTCTCCACGCAGGCTTGAAGACTTGTCCTGCTGTGAATCTTCCCACTGAAGGGACTGAACACAAACTTCACTGTAAAAACTGGTCTTAGCCTTAAGCCTGAACACTACTAAACTTTTTCTCCTTTGCCAGTCAACATGTAATTCCAGACAGTAAGCAGGAGTGTTGGCAAGCTAAAAAACCTTTACACACGTAGATGAATCCCAGAACTTAAGGAATTAAGAGGGAAACAGGTACACAGCTGGAACAAGCTGAAGGTGATTCGGTGGTGTTTCCCCTCAACCGTAAATACGAAACTGTATGCAGTGACAGTGCCTCTTTCTTTCCAACATGCACATTCACCTCAGTGATCAGTCACTATACCTGACAGAACTCAGAAAAAGAATCTGGTTTTCTCCTAAAGATGCTAAGGTATATTCTGCAGTGCAAAGGTGCTAAGGAAATCCAGCCAAGTGTGAAACAGTAGCTGAAAACCCCAAAACTTACAAAGCCCCTTCAAATTCCAATAGTTGAACTAGAGTTTTGTTCCTGTATTTGCATCATTGATCTTAAGAACTTCAAATCTCAGAATGGAAGTTTTAAACCACATGCAGCTCACTCGTCAGGCCTTTCGTAATCCTCCTTTCCAACCAAAAAAACTACTCCAGAAAGTTTACAATATGAGGCAAGATTAAAAATGAGATTTCAAACAGGAAAAATTCTGAAGCATGAACACAAGACGTCTACTCAAATTATTCTACATGTAGACTATGTTAGGTTTCATAAAACATATTGGCTACATGTGCCTTCTCTCTTCTAAGCTTCTCCTGTAACAAAAAAAAACCATGGAAGTGCAGAAAAAGATTTGGGCTTGACCACATGTTCAAACATAGTCCACATGGTCTATTTGTTTGCACCACATACTTTTAATTTTTCTAAATTGCAACATTTGCAATAGGTGATAAAAATCTATAAACCCCTGCTTCCAAACTCAGACAGCCCTGAGAGCAAAAGCATCCTTTGGTACAAACAAACTTAACAGAACTGACATCCTGAATTTTGCAAAATATGATCCAAGATGCTGTAGAACACTATGATGTTAAAAAGTCCCTATACAACATAGTCTATTTAAATCAAACACACATAGACTGCTAAAAGTAGCCAATTTTATTCAAATAACGTTAGCTCTAACACATAATCACTTTTTTCCAAAAAGGTTACATATTGATGTGCTTTTTAGTCAAATAAACAGATTTCCCCCTACTGCAGAAGTATTTCAATAGAAGCCAGAGTCTTGAGTAGCCCAGTTAGGCGCCTAAAAAAACAAAAAATAAGGATTAGAAGAAATTACTATATTACCTAATACTTACTGAAATTTATGACTCACTAATTTAAACAATTCTAATGCAGTATATGGATATGAAGTGGGAATGTTGTTAATCAGTGAAGGATACCCTATAAGATTAAAGCAAGTGTTGATATAACAGACACACATACTGTAATTGAGTTGTACAGCTAGAGTCCTCCAAGCTAGTAGCTTCAAAAAGGAAAGTTCTAGAAGATCTCAATATTAATTTAAGACTAATTTTTCAGCTGTATTTTTAAAAGAAAGTAATGCCACACAAGTTTCACTTGACTTCCCATTAACAGAACAAACTAGTGCACCACTGCTTGTCCAACTTCCACCAGCCAAGCAATGAAGAAGCCCAAGAAAACTTCTACTGTTTAAGCTCTTTTACTGTGTGGTTTGTTTTGACTTTGTTTTCAAGATGTATGGCTGGGTCCTTAGTGGACCTCAGAGCCATCCCCTCCTCACAGTGCTGTTTGCCCTCACAGAGCTTCCCATATTGTAATGTGGAGGGAAGCAAAACCAGATGATGTTGTCAGCTTTCTTATTTTCACTGGTTCTACTTAAACCTTTCAATGACTTAATTGCATTTTCTAGAATTCCACTAAATGGGTTTTGCACAACTATTCCTCCATGTTCCATTCTTTAGCACCATTCATTCTTCTTTCAATACCACATATGCACCTACAATAATTTAAGTACAACTCACTTGAAGAAATTATTATAACTACTTTCATAGGCGTCACACTTTGTAATCTGCCCCTTCCCGGTGGTAAAGGAGACAATTTAAAGGAAGCAGAACAGCAAATGACAGAAACAGTCATGCAACAGAAGAAAATCTAATGATGAAGAGAAAGGCTGAAAGAAAGTAAGAAGCACCCATTGTCTAATTCTCACCATGACAAAGTAAGCCTTTTCCAATATAATTCCAAGCATTAGAACTAGGAGTAGGTACATCTGGTGAATTAAGGCATCAGCTAAGAATTAAATTTCTCTTACAAAAAAAGACAGCAAGAATTCAGAAAAACGTAACTTATACCAACCTCAGATCTACCACTCTGATTCAGTTTCTTCTCAATGTTCATAGCCAACATTTGACTACGAAAAGAGAGGCTTTTGGTCTTTTCAATCACTTGTTGATAAGGCGAGACTGCATTGTTGCCCATGACTACATGGCCCTAAAAACCAGCAAAGACAGAACAAATTTAACAATCGCTCAGAATGCAAAGGCCTTTAGTGTAATACTCTGCTTTCAGAACTTTCAAAGATCATATTACAGACAAGAGCAAAACACAATAAATGAAATCCACTACAGTTTATCCAGGAACAGAAAATTCTGATTTGTCTTGTTTTTCTTTGCCCACGAAGCAGAAGAAATTTAATGAAAAACTCAACAAATTCACTTGGATCCATCCGGCTTTAAAATGAAAGAGAGTAGATTTAGATTGGATTACTCAGAGGGTGGAACACGTTACCCAGAAAAACTGCGGATGCTGCATCCTTGGAAGTATTCAAGGCCAGCTTGGATGAGGCTCTGAGCAATCTCGTATAGTGGGAGGTGCCCCTGCAGTGGGGTTCTAACTAGATGGTCTTCAACAAAAAACATTCCATGACACTACGCACAGTCTTACCAGCTTTGAATCCAACTTGGCATCTAATCGTGCATTCCGAATTAGATTGACAATCCATCTTTCCGCTTCTTCAGGAGTCATATTTAGTTTATCTGCCAACATGCTAAAAGATAACAAACTTATTAAATGGCGAAAGAGAATCTCCCTGATGTTGGTAAACATAACTAGGGACTATGGAATACAAGTCAAACCAACAAAATCTGGCACAGCCCTAGATTCAATAAATACTGCATACCTGGGAAGTTTACTTTCATTGACTGAAATGACTTTAAAATTCACATGCATGCTCTGCTGCACATCTCCCACCCCCACTGCAAAATCAGAAATTCATATCCCGAAGTACATACTTACTCATTCTGAACTACACCATATTGCTTTTAAATCATGACCTGCACAATTTTCCCATGTTCCTATTAAAACTTGTCTACAGAAACATCCTTGGAAAATTTGTTATTTAAGTAATTTCACTACTAACATAAACCCACCACCACTATTATTAAAATTAAAAAAAAAAAAACCAAACAAAAACAACTGAATTGCTTTTATTCTTATTTAAATGCAATCAGCAGTCAAGAAAGTATAGACTAACTAGTCCAGGAAAATGTTTAGCAAGAAAACTTCACTCCAAAGTTCAGGAACAAGACCCATAAGACAGAGCTTGGTATAGAAGATATGACAGATACACTATGCTAAAACTTTCTGCAATTTCAAGGAAGGAAGGTGGGGGAGAACAGAGAAAGGAAAATTCTAAATCCAACAAGCACTCTTGTCCAGGAATAATTCCTCCTAATAGTGTTTCCTGTGGCTTTCCAGCTAACTCCTTCAGCTTCCTGCTGGCAGCTGGGTCATACAGGGCATTTTGTAACGCTCATTCTTCCATCAGCTTTCAGACTAAGGTAACAAACATGAGGTAAGGGCTACAGGCATGACTGAAAAGCCAGCTGGCTATGCTGAGTTGCACAAGAGGTCAATTTCTCGCCATTTTACAGGATCTTGCCTAAACATATTTTTCTCCATCTGAAAAAGTGATTTTCTTCTTGATAATTATTTGCATCAAGTAAATACTTTATAAACTAGCAATTATTAGCTTATCTACCTGGCTGGACTTCTGCACATTCTTCTTTATACAGCTGTCTCTCCTATACAGTCTTGATCTCTCACCTTTGTCCCAACTATGAAAGCAAATTCCATTTTTTTCCACAGATAAACATGAAGTGAATAGAAAAAACCCCAAAGTAACTTAAAACCACTGGATTTACACTGACTCACTTCAGCAAAATAACACAACAAGTGGGTAGCAAGTGTTTGATTTTGGCAAAGTAAGGGGAAGTGAAGTCCAACTCCAGTTGCTACTGTTGCAGTAGACCTTTTAATCTGAGTTTGAATTAGCAATTGTAAAAGCACACAAGAGAGCAGAAGATATCAGAGATGGAAATTTTTGTGGAATTATCAGTCATCTGGACAGAATATGAGATACATTAATAGAAAAAAAACATGCAATCACTTTATTATCCTTAGTCAGTGTAAACATTTGACTTGAAACTAAAGAAATTTTAAACTGAAAGTACATGGAGATGGGTGTAATTCTCACAATTCTCTTTCAGAAACATTAATAAGATTTAGATAAAGGTCATCTTCATTCCAGATGACCACAAGAAAGGCAACTGCCACTACACTGGGGATGAAGCAACCCAACTTTGGGATTACAGTGTGGAACCTCCATTCTTGGAGACAGAGCCTTTACTAGTGGATTCTTGACTAAGCAGCATAATGGAATACTGCTGTGGCACCTGCTCAGAGCTGTAACTGGGTTCACGGGATTAAACCAGATGACTTCCAACCTACAGCACCTACACCTTCCTTTTGCCTTAACAAAGTCCCCATGAAATTGGAGAGGAAGAGGGCACAGATTTCTAGAGAACCATTCCAAGCAGGAAACTATGAAGTATTTTACATTTGTTACTAGTAAATAATTCAACCTTCTCCTATTATATCTACATTTTGCTACCAGCTCAGCTGCTTCAGAAGTGACTTTTTTTTAAACTAAAGAGTTTAAAAGTTTGAACAAACATATAGTATATATGTAGCAACACAACTGAAATAACACACATCTGGTACAAGTATTATTTTCCTGCACTTGTATCTGGAAAACGTAAAAATCATAGAATAAAAATGACAGAGGAAAAATGACGTAAACCTATTTTATCTCAACTTGTAGCTCTGAGACTTACACAGATTTTAAATTTTAATATAAACAAACTGAAGTTATCAGGTAACTATCTTTTAGTGAATAAATAATAAATCTATTAAAAACCCTAAAACTTTATTACATCTTTGACACCAGAGATGACCTTCCTCCAGCACCTGTAGCAACTGGATTCCCTCTTAGAGTGTCTTCGCAGCCTACATGGAAGCAGCCAGTACCACCTGAAGTGCATGGCTGTATAACATAGAGGTATTTTCCTGGTAAAGCAATGGCCAAAAAAGTATTCCTTATCCTTCCAGAGCAAATGCACTGAAGATCCATCCTGATTAAAATTCTGTAACAAACACCACTATTCTCCTATCACAGTTAGAACACGTATTCAAAACTCTCACGATATAAAATACAGCTTAGCCTCATACAAGTTTGACAGCCGAAGTAATAGTGACAAATTTAGATTTACAAATACATATTAACATGATTAATATTAAGGAAAGGATGCAATGAAAGTTGTATTATAGGTTACCACTGTTTATAAAGATTCCTGTCATGCTAGGGCTAGTGTTATTTTTCATTTACTTAAAAGGCAAGCATAATGAATAAGAATACATGTTCATATACGAACAAGCCCATCTTGTATATAGTTTTCTTGTGTGTGCAGTACCAAAGAAGAATGAAGCATATTCAGCTCTCCAATTACATACAGGCATATCAAACTAACTAAAACACATTCAGAACTAGCTTCACCTATTACTCCCTATTAAACATGGTATTTCAAACAGCAAACCAGCCACAGGGTGATTTGGGATGTATAAACTTGAAGTTACAACTGACAAAGCAACTATGTCCTTTGGAAAAATGTCAGCTTCCTAGCAGATCTAAGTAAATTAAAAATTAAACAGGCATTTATTTTCTATTTAATATAAGGAATAGGAAGCTTCTCACTAACTGTTAACTATTCAGAATGAATTTGAAAAACAGTACTCATCAAGCACTGTGTTACATCCATCTAGTTTTTGGCTCCAGGATTAGCAGAGGAGAAATCACTTGCTAACAAAGAAACACAACAACTATGGCTCAGCCAAACTTTCATTTCAACCAAACATTTCAACTGGGTAATTTCTTCAAAAGTAAGTCTGAAATACACAAAGAAATACTTACACACCTAATATAATCAACCCAAATCTAATGATTTTTACAGCTTGCAAAGAAATTTAAGGCTGACATCCATCATTAAAAACAGAACGAAGTATTAAGAACCACTTCCTTACAAATGATTGTTTCCATGTGCAATTAACTTAGGGATATGTGGCAGGAATACCCATGTAATTCTGAAATAAATGTCCCAACTCCAAATCTATCACTTGCCTCAGAATACACTGTAATGCTTATAAAGGACACTGCTACCTATATTTAGGCATCACTCACATAACAAGGGCAGCCAACTACAATAATTTTTATCATACCGAAAGGTGAGATATCACACACAGCACAAAAAATATGAACCATAAAATAAGCAATAAACACTAAATAAACGGCAATCACCTACCACATATTTGCCATAATGAATCATTGGTATGCTGTCCACAGTTTATCAATATCTTTTGATACAAGACTTAATACTTAACATACACACTGCGGAGTCTTTGCTTATTGACTGGAGTCAGGTAAGAGAAGGAAACTTCTTAGAAAAATATCTAGTTTCATTGAAAACTTGTGCTTGAATATGTGCAGTATTCACATCACTAGAAAGAATTTTTAAGAAAGAGCAAGACACTATGGCGCTTTATATTCCCCAGAAACTCATCCTAAAGATAACTATATTTATGGTGGTTTTTTCCAATTACTTGTTCAAACCACCTTCATGCCTCTGCTTAAAGTGATTTTAGACAAAGCATTAGCCCTCTTATAAAAACGAATATTAAGTGTGAAAAAGCTCTGCTCACAGCACGTAGTTCCATTTACTATTAGGACTATATGCTTAAACCCAATACACCACAGCTGACTAAAACGCTCAAATTCACTGTTTTCATTCTACATCAAAGCCATTGACTATTTTAAGCTGATATGAAGGATAAAAAAAAACATTTTCCAAAGGCAGTGAAGACAAACATGTCACCCAGTGACTAAAGATTAGAAGTAGTAAGAATCAGTTCTTTCTCCAACTATACCTATCTATAAAAAAAAGCAATCCTTTCAAGAAGTTTGCAATATTAAGATAATTTTGTCTCAAATCCTTTCCTTTGAAATCAAGCAGTGTTAAATCCTCTCCTTAAAGGACTAGATGCACGCACTTGCTCTGGATGCAAGCTAGTAGCAAGACTCCACTGAACTTGATTAATTCAACAGCCTTCACTTCTGCTGTCTCAAGGATCTCTGCACGGCTGTCTCTCAGTGAGATTTTTATAGCATTCAGAGTTTGTCACTTCACTTTTTCCTTTTAATTTAAGGGATGTGGAAATATGGGAAATGCGGGCAAAGGCCAAGTGGAAAGAGATCTCAAGCATACATAATAACTTCCCATTTAGATTTTCATATATATATGTATATGTGTGTGTGTGTGTGTGTGTGTATATAAAAGAGGCATCAGAGTTGATCCATTTGAAAAGTTTGCATTTATAAAATAAATCTGAATAAACAACTGACAGTTTTGCTAATAACAATTCTTACAGCTGAATCACTTCGTACCACAGGGAATAAGATCCATTTTTTTCTATTCAATTAATGAAAAAAGCAATGCAATTTAATAAATTTCAAAGAACATACCTATAAGACAGACATGGGTATCTGTATCTACCAACTAAAAATAAACTTAAGCAATTACTGTATTTGCAATTCATATTTACTTAATATTAACACTCCAACATGTGGGATTGAGGTCCAAATGAAGTCACCAGGACTTTGGTGACACTGGGTATGAAAGTTCCCATTAAATCCAGCAGAGATTCCACTTTATACACTTAAAACCATAGCAGTTTCAGCTTGAAAGTATTGCTTGTTTGCAGGGGCCTAGGGGTGGTACAGAAAGGCTCCTTTGAAGTTAAACACAGTAGTCCAACTCTGAAATATAACTGTAATGCAAGTACATCACATCAGAGCTATAAAACTAGAAAGAATACTATCCAAATGATATTTCAGTTATGATTTTATCTGACGACTGAATATTTCAATCCTGAAGTTTACACTGTTTGTCAAACTGCCCTCCATGACTGATCCTCTGAATTGAGGAACGAAGACGTTCTCTTACCCAATGCTGATGCACTGATGGATGCGACAGAAGGTCTCAAATATAAAGAGGCGGGCATTCTCAATGAAGTCCTCAAGGCACGCCACTAAGAAGAAATCATTCACAAGCACCTGCAAGAGTAAGCAAAAAGGGAATATGAGGACAAACGTGTGAGTAAAAATTTACTGGTAGACATCGCCAATAACAGCAGCCCACAGTAAACTTAAAAACATTATTGCTATGTTAGAAGATGTGGAGGAAAAGCTATAGATTAGCAATATTTTTCATCGCTTCATTGTTCAGCATCTTACTAAATTCAAANCGATTCCAGTCACCCCTCAGCACCCCGCATCACACTGAGGTCTGACTCAAGAAGGAAGTAAGTAACTCTACTGAAGGGCAAACTCTACTGCTGTCCTAACTCTACTGAAGATCCTTTCAACACAAAATTTGACTCCCTAGTCATCTCTCACAAGAAAAGGCAAATCTGAGCTTTTCTTCAAGCATTTCTCAATCTTAATGGAAAACCTGAAGCTGAGCCAAATGCATGATTACCTGTTTGCTTCTTCTAGAACTTCTTAAATAGAACATTATTGTAACATTAAAGCTACATCCTTAACAGTAAGTCACATTTAAAGGCTACAAAATTGAGTTGTCAAAAAACACAACAGCACCCAACCACTAATTAAAGTTTATCAAAAAACACTGGCAATGGAATTAAACACCACTTCAAATAAATTAGCTGTCCATTGTGAATTTTAGAGGTCTTTACTTAAAGGAAAAGGAGTCTTATAAAATTTTAAGTCTTACTGTTTCACACTCTCTCAGCTTCTTCTGTGCTCCATCAAAATCAAAGTTAACGTACAAGCATTCCACAAACTCTGTGATAGGGTCCCTGTATGTGTAGGATTCCTGTCAAAAAAAAAATTGGGAACAAAATTTGAAATCAAGGCCATGGGATCACTCAAGTATTCCTCATATTCTTAAAAAAAGGTAGAAAAAAGGGTTTCTACATGACCTTAAAAAAAGCTGAACTTCCCAATTCCTCTCATAAAGGCTATATAAATGTGCTTCCTCCCAATAGTCTAGTTAAAAAAACAGATGTGTAGTTTCACCTTCAGCATTTAATGCTGCAATCTTTGAGTTAGGAAAGTGTGACGAGATTAGAGCTGTCTCTGTATCAAACCTCCAAATTTCATATAATATGATAGAATGAAATCAGAATTTAGGAAGACTAAAGACGACTCCAACACCAAATCCTCCACACTTTAAACTGAATCATTATTTAATTTTCACGGACACACACCTAACAAAAGTGCTACTTCCTATACACAAACTACTTCAATTTATTCCAGCATCACAGAAGTTACTCAACTTTCTCAGTTACCAGGCAGAGGCAACACTAGATCTATATAACAATTGCGTAAATTCAGATGTAATTAAACATCCCCTTAAATACTTCTCATGCATATTTTAGGACAGCTTAAATCAATACCTACCAATATCTGCTTTATCATACAGTAAGATCAACAGATTAAGGGAACTCCTAGGAAAGATATTTTTTCTTTATGGATCAAAGTTATTTTTTTCTTCCCCAAAGAATTGCATTTACAATCTCAAATACAGTTTTAAATGTAAATGTTTTCCACATCAAAATTATACTTGTTAACTATTATCAACATCCACTTTGCAAAACTGTCTTAGAATGAGCATCTCTTAAATTCAATAAACAACAAACTGCTTACCTATCAGTTGCAAAGATGTTGCAAGTATAAGCAATCTTGTACTACTACTAGAGCACTACCACATAAGTTATTTCAAATCTGTAAAACCTCTACCACATCATGATTTAATATCATGAATCACACAGAGTAGATGAGTACTAAGAAATCTGATACAAGATTTCAAAACCAAGCCCAAGTTGGTATTTTCAAAAGGAATACCATAATGGTTTGCAAGATTAAAAAAAAGCAAGAAGTTGTAAAATGTTACTTACTTCAAGTATTAGAAATTCATACTATATTAGAAGCTCAATGTTACAATCAGATTTTAGATAAAAAGATGAGTCATTACACTTAACACTAATTTACTGCTTCTTAAGCTACTTTTTGTGAATACTAATGGTTAAAAACAGATTAAGTTGAGACTAAAATTTGATCTTTGCATAAGTAGTTTCCCGAATGCCTGATGTGGTTATAATTGATTGCCAGCCTGTAATAACTGTACTGTCACATTTATATATATACACACACACACGTAGATATAATGTTCATTATTCACAACATTAACAAGTGTTTTGAGGTGTACTGGTTTGTATACAAGTGGCATGCTGATTTCAGATAAAAATCTGGGCCATAACCCTGTTGACTGCTACCAAGCAACTCTTTTATTGCTCTTCTCTGTATCTCCATCCTCATGTAACTGTGACAACAGAACAATTTTCAAGAGAATGCACGTGAACTCAAATCAAAACACACAAGTCAGTGGTTTTGAAATGTAAGAACGAACCCTTATTCATACAACTTCTCGTACAAGTGGCTGAAAAAGAAGAATCAGATCCAAAGCCATTTCACATCTCACTGAATTTTCTGCATTTAATAACATAGAAAGAAAGAACTGAGTGCATACTCTACTGCATGTATATGTGCATACACTGCTCATGTATATGAAAGGAGAAAAAAAAATTATTCTGTCTTCCAACTGACTGATAAGCATTTTACTTCAGTAAAAACTTTCATTGACAAAAAAAAAGTATCAAAATACCTCAAATCCTAAGCCAGGTATATTACTAGAAGGAAGTTATCATGAAGTCTCCTTAATAAAGAGGCAGAAAATATCAGATACTGCTGTCCTTACCTGCTGAATAACCTTGACTAGATCTTTCAGCACTTGTCTACGTTTACGAACATCCTTATTTGTTATGACTGCAGTAGTCAAATATCTGAGGATATGTGGGCACATTGTCTGAATTGCATTGAGATACCTAGAAAGAAAAACCACAAGATTCAGAGCACAAAAGTATACTGAAGTTTGCTGATGACACTAAAATGGGAAGAGCTGTTAACTCCTCAAAGGCAGAGAGGCCCTGCAGAGAGATCCTGACAAAGAAATCAAGAGGGCTAGACAATCACCAACTGTATAAAGCACAACAAGGTCAAGTGTCAGATTCTGCATTTGGAACAGGGCAACACTGGATCTATATACAGACTGGGCAATGAGAGGCTGGAGTATAGAAAGGCACCTGGGGGTCCTGGTCAACAACAAGTCGAATATGAGTCCCAGTGTGTCCTGGCAGGCAGAAGGGCCAACTGTGTCTTGGTGGACATCAGGCACAGCATCACCAGCTGGGCAAGGCATCCTGCTCTGCTCTGCACTGGAACAGCCTCACCTTGGTATAGTGTGCAGTTTTGGGTGTCACAACATAAGAAAAGTATCAAGCTATCAGAGAACATCTAAAGGAGAGCAACAAAGACTGCTAAATCTAGGTATAAGTAAATCCTCTCACAAATACATACAGTGTTTCAACTCTCATTTTTAGTCTCAGATTTCCCTCAAGAATCTTTTTAAATAGCTTTTTACAAAATCAGAATAGAACAATACCTTCACCCCTGCAGCCCTAAGCTCAGCAAGCTTGCATATTCATCATCTGCCTTCAATTTCGTTTAAAGACCCCCATATAGTACAACACAACTTACTGTGGCTGATAGAGAAAAAGGTCAATGATGTTGTCTCTCCCTTTAGGATGATTAAAAAACACGAACAAAGACCAGTGGATGAGCCATGTTCTCTGCTGAAGAGACTGCAGTGGTGAGCTGACAGACTACAAGAAAATGTAACATTGGTTCAAGTGAAACACAACGGAAAGTTTGCTTGAATACTCATCTGTGGAAACCTGTAATTGCTCAAAATTTTGTGATTTTGCATCAGCTCCTTGTAACTGTCCTCACTCCCAGGCTGAGTTTGACCTCCAGCTTCTTTGTCATCTCAATGATAAATCTATTCAAAGTTATAAGCAAGATAAATTGTAATTATCTTTATTTAAACCTGCTGACAAAGGACAAACAAGGGTTCAGTCCCAAGCACCTGTATTAGCTCCAAATTTCAAAAGCACTCCAAACAGACAGCGAAACGACATGTTGAGGATGAACTGACATGGCAAATAATCATCGCTACAAAGAGCATGACAACAAACTGCTATGATTCTATCCTAAAAAAATCTAAGAGTTTTATGAACAAGTCAAATAGTCTGTTGTAACCATACAGAATCATACAGACAACAAAATTACAGAAGAAAATTTGCTAAGACTAATTATCTGCCACAAAGAACAACTGTGGGACAGAAAAAAACTCTGGTTTTTCAAGACTCTGGTTCAAGAGAGTAAAACTTTCACATCTTAGATACGGGCAGCGAAGCTCCACAAGCAAAGAGAAGACTGAGAAGTCCCTAATGCCTTCATTTACTCTGAATTAGTACTGCAGCCCCACTCTCCCCTTAAGTTCTTGGTACTCATCTGAACCCAGTTTTGATAAGAAATCTGAATTAGCTGAAAACTGTTTCCAAGCACAAACCGTCTTGCATTTTCTGCCAAAAGCGCTGTCTTCATGAGATAACGACATGGTTTATTTACATGCCTTTTATTCTTTACAGAAAATGAATAGTACCAGTATCTGAAATTTAAGCAACATTTTCACACAACAATACCTTGCCCTCAAACACATCCTTAAGATTTTTTAATTGGAAATATATTTGAAAATATAGATGAGAACTTGAGGTGTTAAGATGCAAGCAATTCAAAAAAGAACGTTTTATTTTTTCTTCATGAGCATCTTTCAACTCTCCCACTGCCAATACGAATCAAGTGAAAAGGTGGTAACTTACTCCTAAATAAGGCTGCAAGTGATTTATAATAAAACTTGAGTACTAGCACCTCTAACCTCTCACCTTGCTAAGATGTCCAAGATTTTACTTACATTATTATCTATTGTCTCCTTTAGTCTTGTGAGGTCTTCCATGGCTGCATCCCAATTCTGCATGAGGATTTCAGATGCCAGTTTTCCCCAAAGAGAACTCAAAGCATTTCTGTCCGTTGCTGGAACCTATTTTCAACAATAGCAAAAAAGTCACACTCTTAGCATTTTTTTTAATTATTATTTTTTAAATTACAAAAGACATTTTCTGGCAGTATTTTTTACTTACAAGACATCTGTTTTAAGTGCTTTTTTTTTTTCAGAAAAACAGCTTTGGTACAGAAAAAAAAGTCAGTAGTAAAATTTCTTAAGCAGAAATTAGGAAATCTTGTCAAAGTAAGACAAAGATCCACGATGCTGCAGTTTAAGTTTAAAAAAAAATTGGCTGAGCACCAAATTTATTTTGTGGGTTTGTTTTGTTTGTTTCACTGTACAAAAACGCTTGTAAACTAGTAAAACAAGGTAATTACAAGGCAGGTTCTTAAACAACTCAAAACAGTAGGCAGCCACCTTAAAAAAGCTAGCATTCCAAACTCTTCCTGCTAATGTCGTGCCCTGAAGCATACTTGTTACAGAAATGTCCAGTGGAACTGCAACTTCAGAGCAGCGAACCTATTTCCTAGAAGAGTAGTCCCAAGGTCAAGCTGTGTTAGTTTGACACAGGAATGAGTTGCACTGTGTCATTCACAGTATCATTTTCTGTTCTCAGACTGGTTACAGTAGTTCTTTCACTGACTATGTTTCACTACACAGAACTTTTAAACAAAGCTTCTCCCATCAGAATTAGTAACAAAAGTCCTATACTAAGCTATCACCAGCACAAAATCAGTACTTCATTTTTTGAGATTAGTTACTTGACATACAAGAACATAACGTTACCCCCAGAAAAAAGGCACGAAGAATTAAGGACAGTTGCCCACAAACCTACATACGTAACTTTCATTTCCCCTCTCGGCACATAAAAAAACCTTCAACACTGAAAGTCAGCTTTAGCATCAAAATTTACACTAAGAATTTAACTCATTCCTACTTTAAGCCCTGTTCTTCTGATTAAAGATATATTTTCCAATTTTTCTTCTTTAATTACAGTCCATTACAGAAATTATTGTGGTTTCCTCTAGCGGTAGTTCAGAGAGTTAAGATTACTTTTAGATGGGAATAGAAATTAGCAAGAAAAAAGCATCACCATATGAACCACTACATGTTTTCAGCAATCAGTGCACAGATCCATGAGATGCTGACTTACAAACCGTGTATCTTCCAGGCAACCAGGGAGCCAATTTAGCACATACTTAAGCTGAGAAGGTTCACATGCTCTGTGCTGGTTCCAAATCACTTAATTAGAGGTAGCTATTCACAATAACTGCTTTTAGGTACTGCAGCTGTTCCAGCTACATTATCTGGATTTTCAAGTTACCTTGAATTTCCATTTGTTAGGAAA
Source organism: Oreocharis arfaki (assembly GCA_013398015.1). Taxonomy (NCBI): domain Eukaryota; kingdom Metazoa; phylum Chordata; class Aves; order Passeriformes; family Paramythiidae; genus Oreocharis; species Oreocharis arfaki. The sequence goes on along the minus strand of VZRR01005150.1, from coordinate 454,877 downwards.
GCAGCACATTCACTGACTACCAACAATAAATTCACTGTGCTGAGATTCTTACAAGACATCAAATCTTTATTCTCAAAATTCAGTCCCACCAGTAACAAATGATACGAATTACAAAAACATGAAAAGAGTTGCTTCAGAGATGATGGATCTGGTTCTACATTTATCATTTGAGCTGTTTGTATTTCATAGGGAGATGACTTATACTCTTAAATCCATCACAGAATTCAAGAGAAGACAGATGAGAGTTCAGATAAGAAGCTGGCATTAGCACCAATTACATTTAATCCACCTGCAAGCTTTTCAATGCTGTTGACTACATCTGTGCACAAAATCGAGTATTCCTAAAAACAAGTATTCATTTCCCTGTAATCTATAATTAAATGTTACAAGACCTACAAATTGAAAGAACAATTCTGAGCTCCACTTGGAAATAACAGAATTGCTGAACAATGATTATTAACAACTACTGTCAACTTTGGTGTACAGTAATTGTGTCAAAAAGCTCAAAAGCAGTATATTCTAAGAATTCATATAGACAATTTACTGGTTTAAATATTTCATTAAAAAAACATCCAACAAATAAACCACAAAACTAACCCCCAAACCAACAACCAATCAATACTTACCAGAACCCTAAAAAAGTAGAGATATTCTGCAGCTCCTGAGTAGTTACCACATTCATACTGGAATTTTGCATACCTGTAGAGTGTATCTAGGTACTCCTGCCTAAACTGAAAAGGAATACAATAAAAGCTTTTATTCACTAGGGAAAAAAAACCACATGGTCACAAGCCAATTTTAATAGCAGAGTGAGCTTTGAAATCTGTAGCTTTTTAAGAGACATTGTACATAAGAAAAGACAATAGAAAACTATTATACTCTCAATCCATGCCATGGAATGAAAGATCACACCAATATAAGAAAGAGGTGAAATCTTGCATTACATAGTAAAGCACACCTAAGTTACAGAGGTGCAACTTTTTTTTTTTGGTGTAAAAATTAAAAGTTCAAAGGCTTAAATATGTTTATATTAGGAATTCTGCCTATTAGCTGCACTGACAGGGGACAGGAGAAAATGCTAGGCCATACTTGGTCCAAGTGCTGCCAGCTGTGAGGGAGGTTAGGTGGACACACTTAGAACTGAATTCCAGAAAGACTTACCCCATGCTTCTCAGCTAAATAGTCAAACAGCATCCGACCATCTCTATAATAAAAGGATAGAAAGAACTGTTTTTACAAAAGAAATCATAGCCACCACGCAACACTACACAATGCAACACAATTTTAAAGGTAAAACACAAAAACCTGAGCATGACTTTAAAGTGACATTCCCCCACTTGTTCAAAAGCAGCTGCAGAGTCATCTATTACTAAAATGTCATGAAGTTTCAAAACATAAAAATTATTCTAATTTTGAATAATTAATGATACCTGCAACAATAACTACAGCTAAGAAAGGGCGGAAGGTTGTTTTAAATTTGTTAGCATCCTTAACTTTCAGTATGAAAGTTAAATTCTGAATTAGAGCTCTTCCCCCTCTCATATTCCAATTCCAGAGCAGTTACTCTAGGCAGCCTTGATTTTAACAGGAGACAGGAAAAAACAGCAAAGACTAAAGTAAATAGAAGTGGAAAGGAAACTAATCCTACTGTTAGCACTGAGACAGAGGGGGTTACAAGAATATCTCTACCACAGCAAATATCTGCAGAACACAGAACCACAAAAAATAATCACACTAGTAAGTTACGTATGATCACGTGATTACATCTCTGAAGACTCTTCTTTAATTAACATTAGTACTAAAAGAACAAGCAGTATTACCTATATCAAAGAAGTTTAAGCCTCCAGGAGGTAAGCTGTAAATTCTCTGAGACAAAGATACAGTAGAAACTGTATGCAAGGGAGTATTTTCCCATTTACTCTGAAATCAACTGACTGCAAAGATGTGAGTTTGCTCAATTAGAACTTATGGTACGAGATTCTACCAACAAAAGGCAAATTGCCAAGTGAGCTAAGAATGACAATCCCCAGTCATACTTGTGAAAGCAATTGAATAATCTCATGGATTTGTTCCAGTAAAACATACTTTAAGGATGAGGAATACTGACTATTGCTCTGTAATTTTAAAGTCAACATCTACCAATAGTTGCTTAGAGAAGCGAAATGTATTGGCTTATTCTTGAAAGAACTTCTACCTGCAAAATCCCCTTTACACATTATTTGCCAGACTGGGATATTCCAAACAGCGTCATCATGGATCAAAAGTCATGATCGAAAGTCCCAATAATATGCAGCTATCTGATTTCGATACAGATTCAGAATCACCAGCAGAAATTCTCAAAAGTTCTGTCCACTATCTACAGCACACCACTCAGGACTTGACAGATGGACATATTTCAGCCCAATTCTACCCATTACTATCTAACCCCAGTAATGTGGCTTAGAACTACTGCCAAGCCAATAACCAAAAGCAGAACTTCTGAGCTGGGAAGTTCCCACACATTTTACAAACACAAATCACATACCAGTTCTAAAACAAAACCTGCTGCAGATGAATAGTAGGGCTAATACTCTATAGCATTCGGCAAGTTATATTCCATGCATTTACTGACTGTATCTCTTGCTCCCAAACAAGGCATTTCCAATTTGAAGTACATACTATTAACCACCTTCTGTGAATCAAAAGCCAAGTAACAGAGCATATTTCCCACAAAATGCTAGTATTTTAGTAACATTTTTCTAGACTAATTATTATTTAAAAACCAGGCTAAAAGCAAAGAAAGAACTAGACAAGACCTCTACATGTTCAATTAGACTTGAATAGTCACGGAGGAAGACTTAAGACAGGCTCAACTGCCATAGTAACTGGGATTTTCACTTTCAAAGTTACACCTTCAAAAGCAAGTAGCTCCTGGCTTTGCATAATCACAAGACATAAACAACCAAAATTTCTTTTCTTTACCTAATTATCTGACACAAATATACATTCTGAAATCAGATACAAAGGCAGCTTACATAGTTAACAATATTTTTACAGCAGAAGCCTAAGAACACTCTCATGAGATCAGGACTGAAAATAAACTTCTCCTGACATGCTGCAAAGCTAACAGATTTCATGATTCCTACTGACATCTTGCTTCATGTGTGCATTGAGATATAATACACTGCACCTCACCATTTCTGCACTGACCAAGATCTAAATTAATCTATTACAAACTCTGAAAACAATGCCAAGAGTGGAAAAAAGAACAGAGGCAAGAAAAAAAGGATGATAATATGTATTTGAAACAGAGTAAATTCTAATCAAGTTCCTCTCCCTTGAGGGACCCAAGCAAAGGCATATTCACAGAGAAGATTTCTGCAAACTAGAAAGAAGAGTTTGTATATTCAATACTTTTCTAAGAAATTCCAGAAGTAATGTTACAGCCTTCTGCATCAGTGGATGCATAAAGCTTGTTAACAATATAACCAAGTATAGGCTTCACCTTCAAACTCAAGTTGAGCCATAGGTTCTCTGTCTGATACAGTATGCTCTATTTAAAATTTGAGGGCAGGTAAGGCTGAAGAAAGGATCCAATTAATATTCCAGTTTGTCAGACACATTTACAACAGCAATAACAATGTTTCCTATGTAAAGGAAACAAGGAGTAATTTATGCCAAACAAATACCTCCCTACCTCTCTGCTGAAGGTGCAGTTACTCCTCAGTGACTACAGCTGAACTCTTTCCTACAGAGTCCAATTCAAGCTTAACCATGGGGAAACTCTGATAGACCTTACATAAGATGTGCAGACAAACTCACTCTAATTGCTCCTGTAAGAAATTTTAGAAGAAACTGGATGCATCTTTAAAAGACTATTATGAGCACTACCTTACACCAACAAGTTGGAACAGTTTGGGCATGGAGCGAGTAAGCAGGGAAAGGACAGAACACCTTAAAGGAATATGTGCTCTGAGGCTGAAAGCATCATCCACCAGGCCTCCCAGACTAATATGACACTCCATAATCTTTTCTGGAAGGCAGAAAAGAGAATCTGAACTGGTTTAGCCTCTATTTTCCCTCTAAAAACCCTAAACTCAATCAAAGCCAGAGAAAAAAGGCCCTGTGATGGGACTGCACTGGATGATGACTGTCACTTGTCCCAAGTTGATGCATGAATGTTAAAAACAATAGATATCTTTTGTCTTTTACAATAGGTAAAAGCACTGAAAAGAGAAAACTGTGTCCAGCAATTTCAATTACCACTACTTAAATACTGTCTGAAAATGTCTTTCTTGCAGTCACTGAACAGAAATCATTTCTAGCAGCAACACTTCAGAGGTACCAACAAGCCATCCTGACAAATTATGTTAGAAATTACCTAGTGGACTGCATTTGCCTCGTAGTCTCTGGATCCTCAAACATCTTGACAATAGGTTCCGTTTCAGCTTGAAGCTGCTTCAGCTGTGCAACAACAGTTGTTCTTTTCTCACGCAAAGCTGAACACACAAACAGAAAGACTTTAATATAATGCTTGAAGTTTGTACATGAACCAACCTGTAATTACATGGTGCTGACACTTGAACACATCATCCCAATTCCTACCTCACTTGTCCTCTCAGTCAAGTCTCAAACCCAGGTGTATCTAACAACTCTGTAACTTAATAAAAACTTCTAACATTTGGTTCTTTTCCTCCTGTGTGGAGGCCACCAGAGAGCAGGCACAGCTGCAGTAGAGCTTGTATTAGACAAGGTACCTTCAAGCTTTCACTAAGGGAGAAACAACTTTTAACTAAGTTCACTCATTCCAAATAAACTTGAAAAAAAGTAAACAGTCCAATGATACCACGAAGATTGATTTTCTTCTGACTGATGAACAGGTTCTGAAAGAACATTTATAGAGTACTTAATTAAAAATTGACAGGAAAAATATTCAAGCAGCTCAACCTGCAAAATGATTACTTTGAACACTCCATGTTTAATGGAAGCATTAAGCCCTTTATGAAAAATTGACAGGAAATTAAACTAACAGTTCTAGGGTGATTATTTTACACAGATCCCAAATTCCTCACCAAGTGCTAGCAATGCAATAAAATGAAGACTTAAATAAAACTCAGAAAAGTGTATACATTTAAAAAAAAAAAAAAAAAAAAAATTTATAAAAAAAACAAAAAAAAATTTTAATATAAAAAAAAAAAAAAAAAAAAAAAAAGAAAAGTCACCCTCACATTGGCTATGTGACCCAAGAAACATAGGAGATCAGAAAAGCCAAGACTAAATCCCAGGATATAAGTGCAGGAAACTGTGAAAGTGAGCCACACACCAGAACACTCAATGCCATGGTGAACAGAATCGACATTTCTATCATGATTTGACTACACAGATATTTGAACAGGACGCCCAAGGTGGCTAACACCATAATGGTGACCCAATCTATATATAAGAACAACTTGCCTGACAGGAAGTGTTCCAATAAGGAGAAATTATCTCCAACTTCAGTTGACTCTTGAGATTACAAAAGAGGAAGGGGAAACAGACGAAAAAAAAACCAAAACATTCAGTTGACTTACTAAGAATACGAAAATGTTTTCCTGCGACATCTCCTGGGTGTGTAATTGTAAGTTGATCTCATGGAAGACAAGACAAAACAACTATAAATCGTGCAGGGACATTTCTAATTACAACTGTGTAAGTGAACTTAGTTTTGAGTACTTTAAGCAGTGAAGTCTTAAAAAAGAATAGCGTAAACTACTAATGACACCAGTGATTCCACAAGTAAGAACCACCTGTCCATACACACATTCTGATAAGCACTGACACATGAAGATGGCACATACCAGAGAGATCTTAAGAGTAAGTTAAGGCCTTTGCATAGGAAGCTGTGCAAGCAAGCACCCTGAACAATGGATTCTGTGTGAAAGAACTAGCTCTGCTTATGTTAACTGAATAAAAGCCACAGATCAAACAACGGTAAGTCATTATACAAAAGAAACCAAAACCCTGCCAAACTGATGATGTAAAATCTTAAGGGATGTAATGTTTTTCTCATACTTTTTTCAAACAAGTGTGGAAATTACTGGTTTTCAACGAAGGCAGAGATCTCCAAGGGAGCAAATCCTTTCAACTTTCTTGCAGCCGTGACCTTATGAAGTTATACTCTTAGGCAACCTGCTTAAGTAACTGGCTGTAATCAGAATTCCAAAGACATTTGAGTAGTTACTTCGTGGAAGTCTGCTAGAATTGCTATTTCTTGTGTTGTTTACTACTTTAGTATTTTACTCCTTATTTACTACTGATAATGGTAATATTCAACAGTTTAGAAAGGCTGAAGCAGGGAAAGAAAGAGGAACACCTATTCAGCTTTGAGTTTTTTTATAGCCTTGATACAGCCTGACTTTTTCAATCAGTAGAACTGTTAAAGGTGAAACTAGTGTTACAACTGTTTCTTAGATTACAGAAGTGACACCCTCTGGTTCTCATTACATTTTACAAGTCCCATGTGTCACGGTACACATGCCCATAACAACATCAGATGCTAGCACAGACTTGGTCAAAACATTGATTTCAAGGTCCGTAAGTCTATCAGTTCTCTTCTTCCAAAGAGGCGAGTGGCCATCTCTGCAGTTTCAAGAGCCTGAAAAGAGCAAGACCCAGAGGAAGAATACAACAGCACCCAAGTCTCTTCCTCCTAAGATGCAGGCAAAATAGACTGTAGTCCCAATAGTTAAGAAAAAGGTGAGGAATTCCCCCACACGAAAAAAAGATGGAGAAACAGGAAGACAATGGATATTGAAAGACTAGGTCAGGAAGAAACAAACAAAACGAAACACCTGACCCATTAAAAAAAAGAACTGGGAAAAAACCCCTTAAAATCAAAACAACCATGAAGGACAGAAATTAGAGAAAACTAGATAATCTAATTTTCTCACCACTCCCAAATGCTCCTCAAGATGACAGAAGTAGTAAACAGGAAAGTTACTAAAATCACAGATAAGATGGTAAGAGATCATATTCATTATAAACTTAAATTTATTTTCTTCTAGAGAAGCAGCAATTTTTATATTGACAGAACTGAGGAAAACACACATTTTCAAAAACACCTTTCTCTCTCCAAAGCCTAAAAATCAGCCACAGACAGTCTAATGGAATTACTTACAACGCAACTCTAGTCTTAACGAAACGGATGCTTTAAAGAAAAAGTCACCAAAAGACACCAAATCATTGTGCAATAGTGTTTAATTTGACAGATGAAAAGCTAGTGCAACTTCTTTAGGCTACACCTTTAAAGTGCCTGAAATTACCAAATCAGCACTGAAGTACTTACGAGGTCACTCAAAGGTTAGTGACCTCTCAACACTCAAAGGTTAGTGTTGGTCAGAACAACAAAACCCAAACTTCCTAGGATTAGGGCATTCTATTTGTCTCAGTATTGCACATCCTTTCGGTAATGCCGAAGTTAAACAATATTCTGGTTTTTGAATGCAACAAGCAAATTACCACTAGTTATTTATTATTTTAGACAGAAAGGTTGCAAAACAAGTTTTACATCTAAATGAGCAGCTTACCATGAGGAATTTCATCAGAATACAGATTTTTGTACACATCCATAGCGAAATCCACCATGTTGGTATCACTAAGGAGATCCAGTTTTCCTTGGAGTAGTTCTTTTTCATTGTATATCTGAAACAGGAATTAGTAACAGATTCATTTGAATAGCGTTAAAGAGTTCCAATTCATATTATGTAGTTACTTTTATGGCACACTTTATGGGCTTCTGTACAACTGGTTTTTTTAAAATATCTCACAGTTCTATCATTAGGAGTACTTACTATAAGGCCCTCTGCATTTTCAGTCTCGGCAAAATACTAAATATTTCCTGCTATCTATGAAAGCAGGTACTTCAAAAACTAATTAGAAGCCAAGTTACATTACTAATCTCTTAACAGGAATAGTAATTCCTATTGCAAAATTATCTAATTTTTTTTAAAAAATACTAAAACCTTTATCATATTTTTTTTCCAAGTACAGAATACTTTCCACAAAACAAAATGCTGAACAGCGTGGACTAGTTAAACTATTTAAAGTGGATCTCAGAAGAGATGCACAAGATTAAACTTATAATTTAACTGTAGTGCAGTTTAAGCTAAAGTATACTGCTAGGTCTATAGTGTAAGAATAAATTTTAAGTGGCTATGTAATTGGATGGTGTGCTTTTAAACTTTTCAAATTTTTTTTTAGAGTTCTTACTCCATAATTCAGCAGTGAGTTGCAAACTGCTGTTGGATGTTGAAGATGTAGGCGAGAGCCAAATTCAGTATATTCTTCAAAAACACTTTTGCACAAGAGCTGCATTACAACTCAACACACCACATTTGTGGACATCTCAGACAATCTGCAGAAGTTTAATTCAGCTCTGAACACTGTGTTGTTCAAAATTAACACTACAGAATTAACTGCTTAATTAACTTCAGCTAATTTAAAAACGCTAATGTAAAAATGCCCCCAAAATGACAGACATTAAGCAAAATCCACATGCTAGACATGACAGCTGGTTAGGTCAAGTTGTCTCAATGTACGCATGGTAATCAGTTCATTTCTGAAGGCTAAAATAAGATCTATTTTGAATTCAAAACTTACATAACTTCACACATTTTGCTCCCATTTTAAAATAGTTTAGACTGATGAGAGTTTATTGTAAAGTATCTGAAGCACTCCTCTGAGGCATCTTCAGCATTACTGGGTTCTTTGCAACAATATAACTTTAAAACACGTGTAAGGAAACCAACAAGGGATTAATTCCAAAAGGGACTTATGTTTGATTCCAACACAAAATCGTGATGACGTGGGTTTCAAATTAAAATTAATTAGTATCACAGGCGTAACGCCACAGACCGCCCTGAGCTCCGGCGGCGGGACGGCCCGAGCACCCAGAGCCGCGAGGCTATCAGGGTGTCTCACGCTGTGGGACTGCGAACTGCGGCTGCGAGGAAGAATTCGGCTTCTCCCTTCTCCGAACATAGAGGAGGGAAAGTCACTACACCAAATCAGAGGAAGGAGAAAGTACAGGAATTGTGTGCTGCCTCGCAAGCGAGGAGCAGAGGAGCTGCGCGGCGTGATCAAGGAGCGGCTCCCTCAGGCCTCCTCTAGGCTCTGCTCCCGTCCCTCCCGTCCTGCCCCACAAGCTTCGCCCCTCGACCCACACGGCATAGGAGCCCCGAGCTCCTTCCTACGGAGTCTCCGAATCCCTCACGGGCCGCGGCCGGTCCGGGCAGCGCCCAGGCCCACGGGACGAAGCCCCAGCCGCGGCGCGCTCAGGCCCAAGGGAGGCACGGGCAGTTGGCAGCAGGGCCTGCCACTTTCCCGGTCCCGGCTTTCCCACCCTTAGAAGAGACACGCACCTCCTTGACCGAGAGGAATTCCAGCAGCGGGAAGACCAAGTGCCGGTCCAAGAAGTGCGCGATCCTGGTGGTCAGGTCGTACTCCGCCATCTTGGCGCCGGGAGAAAGGAAAGGCAGTCGCGCGACGCGGCTCTTGTGGGCGCTGCGCCTGCGCGGCCCCGCCCCGCCAGCGGCAGGGAGCCGGCGCCTGCGCACTGTGGGCAAGGGAGGGGCTGAGCGGGCGCCGGGGCCAGGCTAGGCCAGGCCAGACCGAACCCAGAGTGAGGAGGCGATGGTCCGGCCCTTCCGCGCTCGTGTGCCCGAGGCGGCTGGAGGGCCGCTCCGAGTGTGCGGTGTGGGGGCTGGGGCAGGGCCCTGCCCGCGCCTTGGGTGGGGTGAAGGCGCGGGTGGAGCGCGTGAGCAAGTGCTGGGCGGCAGTTTGGGCAGCCCAGCTTCACAGAGTGGGATTTCTGGAGGGGTGAACATCCTGAAAGCAGCTCTGAGGTGGGAGTCCAGCTTCCACACTTTGTGCGTCGTGTGGGAGCTGGAGTTGATCTAATCTGTTAATGAGAATCTAAAAAGGAGTCTAAGCTGTCCTTGGCAGCAAGTGAAAAGTTTGCTAAGGGTTGGTCCCTGTTGGCCGTGGTTCCGAGCTCTCCATGATGGGGCTGTGCCAGATGAGATGGAAAAAGGAGGCTGGGGAGCTGCTGGGCAATGGCTTACACAGGGAAATCCAAACAAGTGCAGAAGTGTATTGCTGTGTTTAGCAACAGAGATGGAAGAATCAGTAATATTGATGATAGCTTGCGTGTTACTTGTAGCCATGGTGAAAGGGATGAGATAGATCTGTCTTTACAAACAAACAGTGGGTCTGCTGATAGGTGAAAGCTAGATAATGAGAGATGAAAGAAACAATGGGAGGAATTCCACTGATTGATGAAAGGAGCGAGAGCGTTTTGTCTTTACAAAGAAAGTGTGGGTCTGCTGATAGGTAAGGGTAGATACTGAAAGATGAAAGAAGCAATGGGAAGAACCGTAAATTCCATAGGAAAAGAAGAAGGGGGCATATATGTTTGAAAGAAATATGTATTAGGCGATTCGGGTAGTCTGTACCTCTCAAGTACCTCAGCCAGTGGAGAAGAGAGAGGGAAATGCAGACAGGAAATTAGGATAAAAAGGAGGCTGCGTCCTCTAAAAATTTGAGAGACCCCAGGGGAATGCCCCATGGCCTCTCCCTTTATTCGAATAAAGTAACAGGACTCCTCTGTCTCTTTTTTTGGACATAAAGTTCAGGAGTTTGTGGATTAATTTTCCTGACAATGGTAAGCATCCCTGGCTGCCCAGGGAAGTGTTTGAGTCACCATCCCAGGAGGTATTTAGAAAATATGTATATGGGGCACTTAGGGACATGGTTTAATGGTGAACTTGGCAGTGCTGGGTTAATGGTTGGACTAGATCTTAGAGCTGTTTTCCAACCAAAATGATTCAATGATTCACCATGTTAGCTCACCAGAAAGATAAAAGGTTTCTTTTCCTGGTATACTTTGTAAGTTTTCTAGTGATTTTTGTCAGGATACGCAGTTGAGTTTAGTGAGTCAAGCCTCATCTCTTCTCATAAAGCATAACTAAAACCTTTGTCATTAGGAAACTTTTCCTTTCATGAGCAGAGGCATAATCATTTGTTTAGTGATTCACATAACTGCAGACTATGCTTATGGTAGCTACAATAGTTGTTCATGTGGAATAGCAAGTTAGTATAGTTGTAGTACAGGTTTGTTTCAGGCTTGGATGCTTTGTTTTAAATGTAAATGGGAGGTGAGGAATAAGAAGGTTGTAACATTTACTAAGCCATTATTCAGGCAGCCAATGATGTTCTTCCCACCTTAACAGAAAGATGTAAAGGCTATAAAATTGAGGATGTGACAGTCTGGTTTTTAGGGGTAAGACTTCATTGCATCTTAATGATGCCCTGTAAGGGCAAAAAAAGTATGCAGCATGAATTAAGTAATTCTTCACATGACACTGAATTGTTTACACTTTCATATAAGTCTGTAGTATGTGTAGTTTTATATTAGTAATACTCTTCTCATAACACCATCTGTGAGAAAGAATCTCTTTTTATCTGCAAGACAACCTTGTATTTTTCATAGTAGTTGTAGATACTGTTTACTTTGGTACCTACACATAACTGATGACATACATAATCTCTAATGGTGAAAACTATTCTCCTATATTATTTTTCCCGTAATAACTATGTGGGTTTCACCAAGGCCTGTTCAAACTTTCCACTGGTTTCTCCTCATGACAGTCTGGTTACAGAGCTGCCACTGGAAGGGAGGCTGTGGAGTTGCCAATGGAAGACCCTCAGTACTACAAAATGTGAAAGTATCCAAGGCCCAGTGCAGTGCTTGGTTTCAGCTGATGAGTGACTGCAAGAAACAGGTACAGCAATGAGTGAAAAGGTGTAAGGAACTAGGTGGGGAGAGATTTTTAGGGAAAGACCATTGAAACAAGGCTGTGCCAAGGCAAAGTATCAGGAAAAGTGTTTTAAATTCCCTAAGTGAAACATACTCTGTGCTGGCTGTTAATGTTTTAAGAAGAGGGTGTCTGACTGCTTTAGCTGTATCATCTAGTGAGATAGATATTGACCCTCTTGGTGAAAATTGTTCTAAAATACATTTAAGCTTTAGTGGCAAAACAGTCTTAGCCAGTCTTAACTGAATAACAGGAAATTTAAGTTTATTTTGAGCTCTTGCACAGACACCTGACTGAGAAATTATACAAGGCGTAGTACCTCTAGGCCAAATTTCATTTTTGACATAGAACAGGCTTGAGGCTGAAGTGCTTTAACCTAGTGAAGTACTTCCCTTCTGGAAATTCAGTCCACTGTACTTAAGATTCTTAGCACCAGTGTACATAAGATTGCTAGTTTGGTTAATGAAATAAAAGCCATTTGGCCAGAATTATTTAGAAGGTTATCTTAAGAAAATCAACAGGAATGTATCTTGCTTGGACTAAGTATTTTGATTTCATACTTCCTAAACAGTGGGGAAATTTCATCTAAAGGGTTCTGTTTACATAATTGGTTGTCATTTATCTTATTGTTAACATGACAGTGGAATCCAACATTCTTGGAATTGTTAGAAGTAAATAATCACTAGGAAATCATAGTAAAGCATTTTTCTGTCTCACATTATCAAAGGGAAATTGAATCTGTTAACTTCTTCCACATCCTTTGATGTGATTCAAACCTTATGTAACTTGTTTTGGGCTTTTTTAAATCTTGGTATTTGTAATTCAGAAATTATATTTCTGTCTTTTTTTCTTTTGACTTAGTATCTGAAAACAAGTTTTAAGTCCCGCATTCCATAAATTTTTTTACCCTGCTTTAAACAGAAATATTTCTAAAATCAAGAATGTATCATCTAGAGGAATTCATTGCTGTCAACTATTTCCGGATAGCATTCAAATGTACAATAAGAATATCTTGTTATTCAGCTGAATCATCATAAAAGCCACGATTATATTGATGTGCTGTTTAAACTATATGGAAAAAAAAATGAGGAAACACAAGAGTCCAAAATGCAAGTAGTGGAATGTGGTTCAGTGGGAAAGGACCTGGGGGTGCTGGTCGACAGCAGCTGAGCATGAGCCAGTGTGTGGTGAGGTGGCCAGGAAGACCAACGACACCTGGCCTGTATCAGCAATAGTGTGGCCAGCAGGAACAGGGCAGGGATTGTCCCCCTGTACTCAGCACTGGTGATGCCACACCTCAAATGCTGCGTCCAGTTCTGCACCCCTCAATTCGGGAAAGACATTGAGGTGCTGGAGCAGGTCCAGAGAAGGGCAGTGGAGATGGGAAAGTGTCTGGAATACAAGGCTATGAGGAGAGGCCGAGAGAGCTGGGGGGACCTTATCACTCTCTACAACTCTCTGAAAAGAGGGTGTAGCCAGGTGGTGTTTGGGCTCTTATCCCAGGTAACAAGGGACAGGACAAGAGGACACAGTCTTAAACTGTGCCTAGAGAGGTTTAGGTTGAACATTAGGAAGAATTTCTTCACAGAAAGCATGATTAGTCCCTGGAATGGGCTGCCCAGGGAAGTGGTGGAGTCACTGTTCTTGGAGGTGTTTAAGGAAAGACTGGATGTGACCTCAGTGCCATGGTCTAGTTGACGTGGTGGTGTTTAGTCATAGGTTGGACTCAATGATCTCGGAGGTCTTTTCAAAGCTAATTTGTTCTGTGATTCTGTACCACTTTATAACTTTATAATTATTTGGTACACTTTTTCTGGTTTAAGAATATTAAAGAACTTGTCTAATGTAATTATAATTAAATTAGTGGAGTTACTCTGCATTTTCCTAGTGGAACTAGGGTAAGCAGGTTTTCCTCAACTGAAAGTATGATCGTATTAAAAAGCCAAAGGCAGAAATGCTTACCTGATGGTACTTTACCAATGGGCTTTAGACTGTGTTAGGCTCTATCTTCAGCTTTCAATGTGGTGTTTTCTTTTTTTAACTATTTCTCTTATAAAAAAACCCAAACAATTTATGAAGTTATTGTGTTGCAAGTTTCACTGATGTTTTGAATCCAGTGAAGTCAGTCAATCAGTTCTAATATATTCTCTGTCAGGGTTTCAACCAAACTTAGGTTTTTGTAAACAGGTAAATAAAATACTTTCTCCTCCCCTCCATAAAGGTGATTGGGAAGAAAAAGACAAAGCAAAGAGATAGTTATTTCATAGGGAAAGGGGGTTTATGTTTATATTCTACTTGCAGGGGAAAATATTCCCTTTCTCATGGCTTATACTTCCAGGATACCCATTGGAATAAAAGTTTTAAGAGGTGAATCTCCTACATATGCAGATGTCTCTGCTGACTGATATCCTCTTAAAGGTTACATCAGGTATCATACTCTACTGGCACATGATAGGGCTAAAATGATAGTTGTGAAGAAAACCATATAATATGGGGTTGCTCTTGGTCTCTTACCTTGATTTTTTTAGAGAATATAGTAATATGAAAGGAATGGAGAGGGGAACGTTTTACATAGGAATAGTCCTTTCCTTTCCACCATATGGTACAATTTTGTTGAAGTTCATCAAGGTAACAAGAAAGATAGAAGAAAGTATAATTTTATTTGAAGATAACAAATGCATTTCAAGTATTACCAGCTTGTCCAATTCTATGCTTTCAAGAGAGACATTAAATGCTTGTTGTAAGACAGAACTATGTCTGGGAATTACAGAATACTTCAGTGAGCTTAGCTGGATTGCTAAGGAATAAATGAATTTGGCTCTGTTAGTATGACATAGTGTACTTTGAATATACAAAACAAGGCAAAGGAAATTGTAAGTAAAGCTCTTTATCCTAGAGTCTTGGAATCAGTGAGGAAGGGCGTAATTTAATCTCAGATCTTTATTATTGGTGACGATGGATGAGCGTGAAAGAAACCAGCTTTGCTTTCCAATTTCAAGTTGTTCACGGGAGAGAGGTTTGAAGAAAAACCATTGGAGTTCAAGTATACTGGAACTGGAGAAAAAAATGAGGCTTTTCAAAATAAGCATGTTCTAAAGTTATTTTTCAAAATAGCTTTATACATTAAGAAGTACTATAAGTAATGCTTTGATTAGTTGGAAATTGTTACTCTTTTGATTTATTAAAAAAAAAAAAGAGGAAAAGGGAAATAAAAAGGAGGGGCAAAAGTGAAATTTCCCAGTGGGAAATATCTTTAAATGTTGTATCCCCAGGATATTTGGGAAAAATAATGAAAATATTATGAAAAAGCTACAATATAATGAATGTGCAACAACTTGTAGTGAAT
This sequence comes from Oreocharis arfaki, assembly GCA_013398015.1. Lineage (NCBI taxonomy): Eukaryota > Metazoa > Chordata > Aves > Passeriformes > Paramythiidae > Oreocharis > Oreocharis arfaki. Next base: position 439,700 of record VZRR01005150.1, on the reverse strand, counting down.
ATTATTTTCACAGAAGCACAGAATAAGCTGATTTGGAAGGGATCCTCAGGGATCAGCACCCAGCCCTGCACAGCCCCATCCTCAAGAGTCACACTGTGTGCCTGAGAACATTGTCCAAATAATCCTTGAACTCTGTTGGTCTTGGTGCTGTGACCACTTCCCTGGGGAGCTGTTTCAGTGCCCAACCACCCTCTGGCTGAAGAACCATTTCCTAATATCCAGCCTAAACCTCCCCTGACACAACTGCAGTCCATTGCCTTGGGTCCTGATACTGTTATGTCTGAAAAGAATTCTACATGCCAATAAATGGCAAACAGCTCTTACTGTATATTCTTTTTCTATTCTTGACTGTTGGATCAGTTTAGGTTCAGTTATGAAATATTAAGCATTTATGCAATGATTGTACATGAAAATCTGAGTTGAAGGTGATACATATATCACTAGACTTTTTGAAACAATCATTTGAAAGCCATCTGAAGTTGCTATAAATCTGGTTATAGGCATGAGTTTCATGACCTCTGTTTCTGTTAAATGGCCTTTTTTATCAGATACATTGTCTGCCTTTGGATTTAAATATTTGCTTCCGTTTTCGTTGTTCAGGAAATGGAGCTTGAAACTATCTTAGATTAAGACATTTACCTCCAAGTTTCAATATTTTAAAATCCTTTTAAAACCTTTTTAATTCATAGAAAATTGAGAGGATTTTTTTTTTTATGAGGACTTTGGTGAAAGGGTTGTAAACTTTAAGCATTATGTAGCAGGTGGGTACATTTCTTGAAATGGAAGATTTTCTCTGAGCTTTTTCTGACTAAGGGAGGGTAAAATAATTTTTTGTCACATTCATGTATGTGAGGCAGTACCTGCAGAAGTTTACCAGTTTCTGTGTGTTATGATCCAATTATTGTTATTATTGAGGTTCTTTAGAAATTCCTCTGCCCCAATTAAGGTGCAAACGAGACCATATGCCAGTGACAATAATAAGGGTTTTATTTGGTGATGAATCAGAGAGAGAGAAAGGAAGAAGGAAAGAAAGAAAGGTAAAGCTTAGGTGGGGGGGACAGAAAGAGAGTGACAGGGACGGAATAAAAAGAATATCACCGCTCCGTGGGTCCCACTGGCGTCTCGATGATCCTCCGCAGCAGGTCTTCCCGATGGTGAAGGTCCCCCTGAGACACACAGAATCTCAGGGGTTTATATGCTCAGGCTGGGCAGGCATGGCCGGGCGTGTCCCCCTGGAGGGGGGCAGTCCCTTACAGCAGACTCTGGCTCTGTTGTATCGCTTGCAGTCCTGTGGGGCAAAGCCTCTCAAGGGAATGTCCCATGGATGTGGTTTGTGGGGCTGGGGGTTCCACAGCTGGGCCAGTTTGTGTATTTGGAGGATGGGTGTTTGTTGCCTCTCACCAGAGGTTATGCCGTGCACCCAAAACCTCCTCCTCCCCCCTCGGTTGGGGGCAGTCTGTGTAAACCTGGCTTCTGTGAGCTGTGCTCTCCCCCCACCCCAAACTCAGCTGGGATGGCAGCTGGAGGCTTTGCCTTATTGTGGAGGCATACCTTCCCCTCGGCCTGAGCTGATTGAACAATGGGTTTCTTTCAATCTAATCAGCAGTTCGATCTCCAGTCCAAAGTTCTTCAAGAAAGTTTCTGCGGCTGTAGCTTCTTTTTATCAATGTTTGAGGCAAAAACTATTTTCAGTCTCTGACACTGTGGAATTAATTTTCATTGTCATTTTGTCTTTTATTATATCGTGAGCTTTTAATTACTGCTTTATTTATTACTGCATTAGGTTTTTTTATTTTATTGCTGTGTTATTGGTCATCTTCCTTTCAGTAATTATGGCCCTTCTATGGATACTGAATTGCTCTATGAAGGGCTGCAAATGTGTAACATTCACAACCCTGAATTTGACTCCTAAGTGCAGGATTCTAAAGTACCTGAGCAAAAGTAATACCCAAATTTAAACACTGTATGCCCTGCTTACCCTCTAGGTGCATTACGCGCGGGTCAGCTCTGACCCAGAAGTCCACAGCTCTTAACATAAGCACGGCACAACCTTCTTAGAAGCCCTGCTAACTGAAACACAAATAGATAGATCAATCCCACAGTAAATTAATACTCAAGTAAGCTGCCTAAAGGGCTTAGGGGGAGAAACAGGGAGGAACAGGAGACATGTATAATGCTTCATAAGTGTTCCATCTTTTTTAGGTTCAAAATCCATAGCTTTGTAATCAGGTGGTAGGCTTGGCCAAAAACTTCACATCAGAAAGCAGTTCAGAAACAAACAAGGTAGAAAGGCGCTGTTCTCTTCTACTTCATTATTTTTCCATGTACGATTTTTTTAAAAAAACCAGCCCGCCATGCACCCTGGCTTGGGTTGCCAAATAGGTAATTTCATCTGCATGGGGCAGCATTCTCTTGCAGCAGGGCTGAATTTTAAGAAAAGAGAGTCTTAGGGTTGTTGTCTGGATAAGTGGGCAGGGCAGATGTGGTACTGTGAGCATATGGTCTGGACATTCATTTCAGGTAACTTACGAAGAGCTTACAATTAAAACCAGAGGCAGACTTTATGTTTCCTGGCAGCTGGATATTTACCTGCATTTACTGAAGGAATAATTTGTCATTTCTGAAGCTTGTCTGCTGTCAGCCTTCTCAATTAATTGGAGTCTAGGCTGGCCCTGGTAGCATGGAGGATGGGGTGTCAGAGGGTGCAGCCCCATGTCTATTCTCCTGCCCAATTCTATTATAGGACAGGACTGCGGCTGCCAAGCCACGTCCTGCCAGCGTGTAGTAGCTTCACAGAAGTGAGTAGCTTGGGAAGGGGTGGTGGTGAATATTTGCAGGTAGTGCTAGGTGCCTTTGCTCTGGGAGCCTCTGGGGTATATAAAAGGGGTTACAGGGCAATGTGGAGACATCAGATGAGCATGCTGTATAAATACAGCCGGAATATTTCACATGTGGGTACCTTATTGTACCTGTCTTCAGGAGCTCATGATAATGGTCACAGTCACCATCGCAAATCCTAAAAAAAGCTGTATTCACATTAGTCTAATATATCCACAGCCTTGTGCATCAGTGTCAAACAGCATTTGTTCAGAAAGGATGGGACACTGCTGCAGGCTGCAGTATACTACCCTGTTCATGTTCACGGGCAAGGCAGAAGAACCGACAGCGTATAGTGGATCTGGTTACTTGGGTTCATTCAAGAGCCAACAAGATTAGTGGTTTCACTCTATTAGATTATCTCATGTGGACTTGCTCACCCCCAGCATTATATTTAGTAGGTCTTGGCTTCCCTTCCCAGCAGGGAGAGCACGGCTGGTCCAGGAATGCTGGAGCCAAAGTCATGTTGGATCTTTGTGTGCCGCTGCTTGTGGCTACTGGCCTCAGGCATTACAGACCAAGGTCCCTGGGCACCCCCTGGCAGTTGTTTCCACACATACTCCCTGACCCCTGAGATCTTTTCTTTAGCTGGGATTTGCACTGCATTCTTTCCAGGCCTCTTTTTTTTCTCTAAAGCCATGTCTTTTTTTTTTTTTTTTTTTTTTTTTTTTTTTTTTTTTTTTTTGTCAGGAAAACCTTCTTTGAGGCCCCTAGTCTCCCATTTTCTCGAGTAGTCTGTGTAGAAACACAATGCATGATCAGCCTCCTAATTGAGGGTTCTGTCTCTGTATTAATTGGTGGAGTTGGGATGTGCCGCTGTTCAGTCACAATGTTATCAAAATTTATATCGAGACTGTACTGCTTGCCCGTGGAAAGTAGCAGTCTTCCTGAGGGTATAAAGTTCAGTTTCAGATATTCACACAGCTATAGACACATTCATCACCTGCCTGCTATTGCTTACTTTTTTTTTTTTCCCTGCAACAGTAATGTACCAAAGATGCCTGAAAATACAAAAAGAAACCCTGGCTGTTCTCGGGCTTTGTCCATGGGAAGTGGACTGCGTCACCATGCTAACCACAAGAAAAACATTCCAATCTTACAGTGTTCCCTGTACTCATCTCAAATTAACTTCTCCAGGAGGGATAACATTTTAGGCGCATTTGTTGAGGAGGAAAATTGAAGCAGGGAGATGATAAAGACTTACTGAGAGCTAGCACAATAGCTTGGTGGCAGGACCAGGAAAAGAGGAAGAGATCTGACCTCACTCTGGTCTCTTGGAGTACTTAATTGTTGTAGGGGCCTCCAGTCGGTAATGAGTCTAAGACAGTGGAAAGCACAATTTCTCACGGGGGTGGGGGTTGTGGTGAAGATGTTCATTTCTCTCCTTTTGTTCGAGAGCTGTCTTTGAAGGCATTGTTCTTCCACAGCTGCAGTAGCCTACATTCATTGTGATAATTGTGGGACAATACATAGAATGGATGATTGATACATGAGATAAAGTTGTGTAAGAATATTACTAGACAGTCATATGGAGATAATAAATTACACAAAGACAGCTCAAAGAAATAAGCTAAGGACAATTTTAGTGGGGTACAATGTGGGAGATGGCACAGCAGATCCAAATAGTGATAAAAGTGAGTAAGGGAAACAGCAACCAAAACATTTGCTGGAACAAGTCATATAACAGGACATGAGTTACAGTATTAAAGATAGGTGTGAGTAGTTCATGGGCAGAAAAGGAAACAAATTCTCTGTGCTCATGAAGAGCTCTGTACTCCCCATGCACCCTGTCATCTTTTTTCCATATCAGAAGGAGGTATAAATGCACTTCTTTCTTTTGGTAGGAAATCCAGATATACTGAAGTGGTCTGGATATTTAGGAGATTGGGACCGAGAGACACCGCAAAGCTTGCAGACCAGTCTGGACATACTCAAAGAGGCAAGAAGGTGCCACAGTAAAGAGATTGCTGCCTTACAAAATGTGAGGTGAACTCCGGGCTTTCGAAGTAGGACACATATGGGTGTTCCTACCTGAAGGGTGTAAGATATAGAAAGCAGAGAGCAGGCAAAGTTTGGTTTGGATTTTTTTTGGGAGAGGGGAGTTTAGTTTTATTTGAAGCACCATTTGTAAATTTGTTGTCAGCTCCATGTTAAGGCTTTTAAGAGACAGGCTTTCTTACGTTTTCCAACTCTTCTATTCTCACTGTTTGTCAATCATACTTTATGGTCCTGACAGTTTGAAGTCTCAATGACTTTAGTTCTAAGAACACCTTGAAAATCTTTATAACAAAAGAGTAGGTTAAAGAGGAAAGATGCAATTGTTATTACTAAAGGCGTATCTGAAGTGAAGATACTAGCTTATTATTAACATCCCTCTACTGAGGCCACCACTTAGGACTTTTAGCGGCTATGTTATAAACATGGCTGCTTCAGGAAAATGCAATGGAAGAAGAAATGGTTTAGGCACTTCTGTCAACTGATCACCCTGTGGTTGTGGGCTTCTCTTCCCTCTGAGAACAATAGCTACTCCCTAGTGCTGCGATTGCCTCTGTGAGCTTGCTCAGAATCCTCATTCTGAATGCAGCCTCAGCCAGGAAGGTGAAGGGAAAGCTGACTTTCTTTTCTCACTGTTGAACTTCTAATACAAATGTTGATCTGTACAATATGCACTACTGCTTTCAGTCAATAGACTATGATGTCTTAGATCTCAATAATTACTCTCTCCTTGCCTAACAAGATTGGTATTTCGAAATGTCTGGTATATCACATAGACGGGTCTTCTGTGGCATGATGTAATCCTAAGGATTTTGATCCAAACTTGTTGGAGGCAGTGGGATTTGTCTTTTGACTTTAGCGGTTTTTAGAGGGTCAGAAACAGATACAGGATTTGGACCAGAGCATAAGTGTAACAGCTAATACTGCCTGCAGCAGCACGGCATTTTCACAATATTAAATCACCTTAAGACGTTTAAAGAGGTCAAATTTTTCTTCCCCTCCCAAAATACTGAAAACATTTCAATTGCCTATACTAGTCTTTTGCAATATTCTTATTTCTGAAATACAGCATGATGAGCTACATACAGGCACGAAACTCACGTGTTTTAAATTTTGAAGCAAGGTTCATTCATGACGTCATGTGTTAAGTTTCACCCCCCAGGGAGGGTGTGTGTGTGGTTTTTGTTTTGCTTCTTTTGGTTGGTTATTTTTTTCAAGCTGAGTTATTAGGCCCTGAAAAATGGAAGTGCTGATATAATCTGAAACAGTATTTCCTGAAGGGCCCTGTTAGGGCAATATTCTAAAAGTTTAATAAGTCCCATTGTGAGAGTCATTTGTCATTTTATCCCTACAGGCAAATTTTTAAAGGTTAGTGAGGGCTATTTGTCAAAGTTAAATGCTGCTGTAAATTTTGTTTCCAAAAACCAGGCATTTTGTAAATATTCCTAGTTGTCCTCTTCAGATTATCTCAGTAAAAAAAGTTTGGAATAGGATAGGTGGGGAAGAAAGTGTCTAAAGCTAATTGTTTATACTCCTACTTAATTCTGAAGAAAAAATTTTCTGTATAAAATTTCAACTGAGCCTGCGCAGTTTTGGTCTATGTATAAAAACTCCCTGTGCCAATAGCCAATACTTGGAAAAATGTAGGTATTTTAAATAGGATTGGTTTAAAAGGGGGAACTACTGCATTAGTGGCTAAAAGTATAGGAATCTTGCTGTTCGTTCTTCTCTAGATGTGAATGATAACTTGAAATTCCAAAATGTTGTCAGGATAATTTCAAGTGTTTATACTTGTTGATGGAAATTAGGCTTCCAGTCTAGGGAATTCCCTCTGCTTAACTCTGATAGGATTTAACAAAGTTTTAACATACAAAGTATTTACAATTGTAGGAAAAAGGCTGATACAAGAATGCTGCCTTTACAGTAGCAAAATGTTTCATGGTTATTGCTTTTTAACATGTTCTTTAAAGCATAATGGTGTGAAAATGCTTACAAATTAAAATTGTATTCCACTTAACTATGGCATTGGCATTTTACAGGGAGTTGGGTAAGAACCTTTCTCCTTTTAATTAGAGCAGTCTAGTGGGGATTTTGTGTTTTTCATCAAATTACTAGTTATTTTTTCTGACAGTGCAAAACGGGAGAATTTAGATAGCTGAATTCATAATAAACATGTTGTGGGCTTATAGGATCTGATTTAAAGTAGCCCTTGGAGAAGTGGTAGTCCTTCTGTGTAGATTGGTAACCAGACACCCAATTGATAATACAAATACTGAAACAAGAAAGGGAGTACTTATTTTCTTGATTTTTTTAATCAGCAAACTCTTCCCTAAAGATGGATCAAATCCTCTTATTTAATTTATTCAGCATAAATGAATTAAATTGAAACCTGATTAGCCCACAGTTGGGAGGATCTCCTTGCAATGACTTGGAACACTTGCTAGGGATTAACCCCAAATCCCAATTCTTCTTCACTGCCTGTTCTAGTAGCATCATTTGTTCATGGTAAGATATTTTAGAGCCCTTCTTTTGGAGGTTACTGAAATACTTACATGCCTTTAACCTTTCACTATATAAGCATTTTTAAATGCTTATAGGTTATGATTAGACTCAATTCATCAGCAAGAATTTTCTGAGAATCAGTCTGTGATTCAATATTTATGAGGTTGAGTGTATGAATTGCCCTGAAGTATTATTAAACTCTAAGCAGCAGAAGAATTGCCGTGATTGTAAAGTCGTAATTCCATTAGCTTGCTGTTAAAGCTATGGCTGCGTCTTTTCTGCTAAAGACAAAAGCCCTTGTGAAAGTGCTTGCTCATTATCCTGAAATAATAGGATAATACTATGCAGTTAAGTATGAAAAGTTTTATTCTTACATCAACAATATGTTAATGATAAGCATAACATTAGCCTGTTGACAGACTGATGCCTTCAGAACAATCACTATATGTCTAATGTTTTTAGAAATTTTTCAAAGAAGTTGCATTTTTAAGGCCAGATCATAGCCAAAAGGTGGCAGTATTTTATTCAATATTCATTTGCAAAACAGTGCAAAAATGCATGTATTTATTGACACTTTGCTTCTAATATCAGATCAAACTGGATGATTGTATCCTAAATATAGTGTTGGTTTATGAAAAGGACTTATTTAGAATGAAAGTAGAAATTAAATTTCTTGCTTACACCTTAAAGTTTGCAAAAAAGAGTCTAGTACATAAATTTTAATTATTAGGTGGTTAGTGTTTCACATGATACCTACATTGTCACTAAAAGACTACTTTGGCGCCTGGAGGTTTTTATGGAGTGCTTAAGAGCATTAGAACTTTTTCTGTAAGTGTTGGCAGAGTTAACTCATTTTACATTCAAAAAGAAAGAAATTAATCTCCACATGCTTTTAATATGAGCCAAAACTGCTGCATTAAAACCATTTTGTTTTATACACCCTAGAGATTGGTAATATTTTTCATAAAGTAAGTATGGGTTTTTTTGTGCTGAGACAACAATAACTTGAAGAATTGTTGAAATACTGCTTTTCTTCTTGCCAAGTTGTTTAGCTGTACATCAACGGTTTGTGTCAGTATAGACTGAGATTAAACTTTGACTATTAGTGGGAGAGAATGCTTGCAAGTGAAATTATGTTCAAGCAAATATTTCCATGTAAATTTTGATCCATAGTTACATCAAATGTAAATATGAATTTACTGTAGTTACAAAATAAGTTTAAGTCCAATAAAGTAAATAAATATTCTATTTTAATATATGAAATACTTCTTAAGATCACTAATTGTCACAGTCTTCTAGAAATATTTAAGAAACAAGGACCTGTTCTCCAAATATTGGCCAGTCCAGTTGCCTGTTAATATTTTTCATCCTTTTTTTTTCAGTGTTGAAATGTTTTGATAAATGTTACATGTGAAATGGAAGAAAACTTGATTCAGTGGGCAGGACATGGGAAATCCAATTAAAATGGTACTGTTTTTTAATATGCTTCCATATTCACCTCCAGTAGAGTATAATTCAAACCTATCAATCTTTTTTGATGTCAAGCAAAACATGGTAGAGTTCTCAAGGGAACTGGCATTAATAAGCCTTTTGATACATCATTGACTTCTCTGGTTTGCCACTTATTTTTTTCCAATAGCCCACTCACTGAATCTCTGAAGGCAGTTTCTTTTTCCAGAAGAAAAAGGATGGGACAAATTTTTGTTCAAGAATCATTTTGGTGTTCTCACATGGACAGGAAGGTGATGTGAAATTTAATTCTTTATATAATCAAACAAGGCAAAGCACTGTATCAGTAGCGCAAACTCTGGAAACATGATGAAGGTAAGAATGAAGGTGTTGGACGTAGCTGGATACCACAGATAAAACTAAGAAACTGTTCAGAAGACTGAAATGGATGATATTATTTTTGTACCAAACAGTCATCAGTTTTAAACAAAAAGTCCTAAGGAAGAACAAGTGTGCAAATGCTGACTTTGCTAGTAATTTGTTCCCTGCTGGGCTCCAGTGTTTGTGATCCATCTGCTTCTAGAGTTTATTCCCGAAGAGTATTTTAGAAAAGCTTACTTGTATAGAAAGGCATGGAAATTTCTTGGGATTATTCTGGGAACAAATCCAGATAGTGAAAACTCTGGGATATATTCTTGTATATGGATATTGAAAAGAACCATTGCTTATGGCGGTGTGTTCCCAAGATATTGAGTATATATCCCTAGAAGAGTGGAGGGAAATTGTGTTAGTGTTGCGTTGCAGTTTAAGCAAATTTGGTCAGGAAGCACAGCACAACTACAGCAAAAATATTTTTTTACATTACACTGCAAATGGTGTGAGCACATCTCCGTCTAAAAGCAATGGCATATGCTTTCAGTAAAGTCTAAGTGTCCTAGCAGTCCTCATGGAGGTTAAATACACTTTATGCATGAGTAGTTACATAGGAGAGCAAATGATGTTCACTGTTTTCTTTCTGTAATTAAACTGGTGGGGGGGTTATGCATTAAGGTATTGACACTACCTTATACCTTAACAGTATACTTCTTTGTGATGTTATGTAAATAGAACTCTAGGTTTATGTTTTGTGTGCTAAGAGTAGGATGAGCTCCGTGAACCAAACAGAATAAGTAGGGGAAGGATTTGGAAGGTTTTGTGTTCATGCACAGGAAGAGGTTTTGCATCTGCTGAATGCAGGTGTGCTCTATACCATATTTGCTGCTGTGGATGACCAGTGCCTTTGCACTTGTTTCTAGGGGCTGCTTGTTCTGCTCTCTAGAGAGGCTGTGGTTTCCTGTTGAACTTCTGCCTTTGCCAACACCCTGTTTTGTCTTGATGCCGAATGCAGCAGTAGGTGGAATAGGAGAGACTGTGCACATGGATGGCCGTTCCTGAAGTGCATGTGTTGCATCATGTGTTGCTCACCAGGTAAGGGTTATCCCTGAGACTTGCTGATATTTGAGTAAAAATATAACTGACTTGCGAATTTTTGTCCTCTGTGTTCCTCCAAGAAAAGCTTGTGATGTGCGATAAATTAGCAGTTATTTCAAAACTCTGCGGGTGTTTTTGTACTAAACCTTTTAGGAGCTAGACTCCCAGCAATGTTTCCAAGCTTCGGTTCTGATCAAACAGACTTGTTTTACTTTAATAGATAAACATTTAATGGGTGGGCAAAACTTGCCAAAATCTAGTTTATTACAGTTGTATGCCTCTACTCAGGATTGCTTTTGGGGAATGAAGGCAGAGCAGGACGTAGGTTCTAGGAAATTTTGTGCCTCTTAGGAGTTTTGATATTATTAAACTTGGGCAATAAAATGCAAATCAGTCTACAAAGGGAATGTAATTCCTCTGAAACAGTGCCCAGCTCTCTTGGAAGTTATAGGGAGACTTCTCAGGGACTGAAATGGAGTTGGATACGCTGCACCTCCTCTGAAGATACTGTTAGCGATGTCGTTGCTAGAGAACACACAGACTGTGGCACTGATCTGGTGCTGTTTGTGTGCTCTGAAGTTGCTGTGAAACAGTAAAAACTGCAGTTTTTTCCTAACATTTTACTCAGGTCACACATTTTGGAGAAATACATTTGATAAATGTCATAGTGCACTTAATATATATTTTTCTTTAGAGGGTTTGGGGGCTTTGTTTAAGGGCTGCTTTTAATTATGCTGGATGCTTTCTTGCAGTATTTTAAATTTCCATTTTTCTACCTAAAATTTAGAATGTTTTCAGGACATTTTTCTATTTTTGGAGAAATTCCCAGTTTTCCAATTTCAGTTGCACGTACAAGGGACATGCATCTTGTTTAATTCATCACATTTTTCTTTCAGGTATGTATAGGAGAGACTTGAAAGAGGATTGTTCCTTGCTGGAGCTTTAAACTGGCAGCCCATTGTAGAACTTTTTGAGGTGGGCTTCACTGGCTTTAGAGAATTTAAAATAGTGGAGAATGTGAGATACTAAGATAGGAGGATTGTTAAAACTTGGAGCTACCACCTTTTGCCTCCTATGAGCATGATCTGGTAAAACCTTGGTTAAACTGCCCAGATGGACAGTTATTTTTGCATACAACAGCCATTATGTCACATGTAGTTATTTCTGAGATCACGTGCGAGTCAGTTTTTAACCTGGCTCACTGAAGAAGTAAGGTTTCTGTTGTCATGCCACAGGTACCCCTGTTCATCCCTTTGTAACCTGCAGGTCAAATCAGTTTAAAAGTAGGGTAGAGATACCAGAAAGGAAAATCTTCTGTAGTAATTCCAGGGACTGAAGACAGCCCCTGAACCTATTTGTTCATCTGCCAGAGAATGAGAGACTTGATTTTCAGCAGGATTTCCTGGCAGTCAAGTAGAGCTACATTTACATTAGATCATCAGGCATGTAACTAGTAGCAAAAATGTAGAGCAATATGTCTCTTGTCCAACAGAAAACTAAGACAAGTAGATAGGGAGGACTTGAAGAAGTGATTGCGAAGTGTGTATGTGTGTTGAGGGGCAGGAGGGGCTGTTGGTGTTCAGCCCTGAGACACAAAGACAAAATCAGCTTTTTCTTTTCAAGAAATACTTGATTGCAGCTAATCAAGTGCAATGGACCCTAAATACTTAATAATAATTGCTATCTAATCTATCTACAGTTGAAAATGTACCCTTCTACTCAGCTCTAGTGAGGCTGCATCTGGGATATTGCATCCAGTTGTGGGCTCCTCATTACAAGGGAGACGTGGAGCTCCTGGAGCTGGTCCAGCTGAGGGCTACCAGGGTGATTAAGAATCTGGAGCTCTTATGAGCAAAGGCTTAGGTACAGGGGCCTATTCAGCCTTGAGAAGAGGTGACTGAGAGGAGACATCATGAATGTCTGCAAGTATCTGATGGGAGGGTGTCTGAGAATGGATCCAGGCTCTTCTTGGGGGAGCCAAGCAATGGGACAAGAGGCAATGGGCAGGAACTGATGTACAAGAAGTTCCACCTGAATGTGAGGAAGGACTTCTTTACTGTGCAGGTAACCACACACTGAAACAGATTCCCCTCTCTCCAACAGAGAGGTTGTGGAGTCTTCCTCAAGAACCTTCTGGACATAATCCTATGCGATGTGCCCTTAGACGAGCCTGCTCAAGCAGGGAGGTTTGTACCAGATGACCCACTGGGTTCCCTTCCTACTTTACCCATTCTATGAATATTTAGCCACACAAGGTAAAGAAATTTAACATCCAAGAACATAGCACTGTTGGACAATTACTGTCAGTTTTGTGGACTTCTGTGCCGAGTCTCAGTCATCCTAAATTTATCTGAAATTATTAAAAAATCTAAATAGTAGAACTTTAAAATGTTGAAAATCCTCAGGAAAAGACACATCCTCTAAAAAGACAAGACACATCCATATGTTTGATGAAGCTTAAAATCGAGCTTACTTGATCTTTCTGGAAACCAGCCCATAATCAGTCTGCAACAAGATCTTTCTATATATCAGACTTTAGGAACTGCTGAACTCATGAGAAATATGAAAGTAGAAGTGAACTTTTTTCATACTTTTTTTTCCCGTAGTGGTGAAGTAATGATCTAATACATGACTGAGGGGAAAGGTATAGGCAGTGCTGCTTGAAATCATGACCCCAAGGGCCTTGCTCTTTTGGGTTTAGGTCAAGGCTATAGCAAAGATGGTGTTTTCTATTCCCTTAAAAGGATGTCTGTGTTGCTAACACAGGCCCTTGGAGGCATGATTAGTTACTCGGAGGAAAATGCTTGTCCTCTGATTGGCAAAATTTGTGTAGAAATCACAGCTGTTACTACAAATAAAATGAAAATGCACTCAATAGCTGTAAACTCTGAGCTTGGACAACAACTGTCTGGCTCTAGCTATTGCTGTTCTGCTGTTAAAATTTCTTTTCATCTATGTGTTGCTCTGTCCTGCCTAAGGATAAAAGGGTATAGATTTTGAAATGTTTATGTAAGTACAATATTTAAAGATATCCCTTAATGAAAGTGTTTGAGATAATTGACGTAAATGTTGACATAAATGGAAGCAATATATGTTTTTCACAGAAGAGCCGATAGACTGGCTCCCTGCTTGAGAACAGAAACCCACGTGAAACTACCCAAAGCAGAACATTTTGCAGATAGTGGGGTTCCAGAGTTTACAACACACCTTAGCTGGCAGACTATAAAACACCAATAGGATGTCTTATAAGATGTCCTCATATTTGCATACGTGTTACTAGTTATTCTGTCCCTTCATAAATCAGTATCCGTCTAAGGCTTGTGAACAGAACTGTAATTAAATACTGTTTGGGCAACTCCTAAAACTGCAGGCTTGGAAGTAAGGGATGATTCAACAGGCTGCCTTGTAAACAAGTCACCTCAGTTCACTAAAATAAAGTTCACTTTTCCAGGTTTTAGTCATCAAAGTAGCTTGGAATACAATTCAGTGTGTTTGTATTTTGGTTTCACTGCTCATAGCTTGTGTGTCATCCTATTTATATTAGTTATGCTGAAATTAAAAGAGAGTTGTAGGATCTGGATCAAGATGTTATCTGCCTCATTAATTGTAATGGAACTACTCACTGACCTAGTGTGAACAAGACAGATTAATGCACATTTAAATCCATGGGCTCAAGTGTAATAGTATTCATTGACAAAGAAAATTATACAAAGGAGAGTCCTGTTTCTGCAGGTCTTTGTATCTTTTGCAAGCAAGGAATAGCTAACTTCAGGATATGTTAATTAAGGATTAAAATGATCCTGATGTATTTCAAGTCGTGAAAAAAGGAGTTGTCTTGTAAGTTGAGAGAAGGGAGTGCACAAGGAAATTAATACAGGAAATTTTTTTTTTGCCCTGATCATGCTAGAAGTGTAGTTCTGTGACCATACTTTTTCATCATTTGATTGATTGATTGATCAACTTTTCCTTTAATGTTCTTTAGATTCGATTTTGCCACTGAAAGCAAACATTAAATAGAAATGCAATGTGACAAATACAGATTGATTATAACAATCCGAACTGTTGATTTAGAAATTCACTGTTCTTGTAGAGCAACAGAAATATTTTGTATAGGAAGTACTTGCCAGTATTGCAGAAAGCCTTTCACAGCTCAGAAGCAATGCAGTAGATCTAGACTGTATGAGCATCAGGGAGATGAGCATCTTGTCTCCTAGAGGATTCCAGCTGTTTAGCATAAGGCTTAGAGCAGGTATTTTACAGAACCAACCTGAAGCGTAAGAGTAGAAAGAAGCATCTTGCAGATTTATTTTCCCTCTAGTTTTGAAAGCCCTTTGTCTTTACTCATCACATGGGTTTGGAGGTGGCATATTTCTTCTTTTCAGGCCAATATATATCCTGGAATAGGCTAATCTTTTCCAAAGCCGAATTCAAACCTGCCCTCTCCTCAGTGGTCATAGGAATGTGACTTTGAACTTAGGGCAAATTGCAAAATATCTCTTACATGCTTCAAGTACAACGTAGGAACAACTTACCTGTGGAAATATGGAAGAGCAGTCAGATCAGGTCTCATCTTGCCCATTCCTTCTGTGTTTTAAGTGTTCTAATCACCTTGGTCATTAATAAGGTTGTTGGCACCATCATCATGGTGGGTTTTGGCAACAAGAGAATATCAAATGACTGAATTTCAATGAAACCTCTGGACCTAAGCTTGGGAAGTAGTGGCCATCTCTGAAACCCTGTTTAATGTGTCACAGCATTCTGAGTTTCATAAGCCTAACTTCTCTCAAAAAAGAGATTTTTAGACATGCCTTTTCTGATAATACTATTGAGCAAGGAGGAGAAAAATTTCGCTGCAGGTGTTCACTACAGCAACTTTCACTGTAGCTTTGGTAATTTTTTTCAGTAGGACAAAAAGTCAAGTCACTGATCAGATGCCCCCATTGACTAATCTGTCAGATCTTTCTGCATGCCAATCAGAATTTTGCCTTTAAACTGGAGGAAGTAGTTCCTAGGAGCATAGTTTTAGAATTATTCGTGTCACAGAATGGTAACTGTCAATAATTAGTAGGTTGAGTAATTGAATTCACTGATGGGCAGAGAATGCAGAAGTAAATTGTTTTAACCATAAAAGACATGCAGGTAACTGAAGACATGCAGGATATGTGGCTGAAATGGCAGCTTTTAATATTGTTTGCAAGTAAAATTGTATCATTTCCCCCCTTTGTTTTCATCTAGATTTCATCTTGCATTGTACTGTTCAAAGGAGGCATCAACAATCATTCCAGTTTTTCTGCTATCATCCACGTGTCCCCTGTGGCTTGGTACTGCAGATCTTGATTATTTTGAATGGTCATCGTGTCAGTACATCCGTGCAGGACTGTAGTTGGAAAGAGAAAAATCTGTGATGCTGCTATGAGTTGTTCCTAAGGGAACAGTTGCAAAACCAAGCTGTTCTCTGGGGTCTTAGACTGCAAGTCCCATAATGCAGTCTGCCAAATGTGCATAGCAGAATTTGAAACTTGGGTGAATTTTCATCATCTGCACTGAAAAAAGAAATCTTTTTAGTGGTCCTGTAGGCAGTATGGATGGGAAGATTCATTACAATGTATTGTAACTGTAACTCTGTATTCCCTAAACTTTTCTTTACCTGGGTAGTTAAACATTGTTGTCGGAAGTCTGGCATGGTTCACCAGCAGGATTCCTTCTGTCATCCATTCATCAGCTGATAGCTCTTATGAGGGGCCGCCAGGAGAGAAGGAAATCACTTGCTGTCTGTACAAAAGCACGTTGGCCTTGATGCCTGGCCCATGCAGGCAGGCACGGGAGAAGTGTGCCTGTACAGGGGGCTCGGGTGGAGCCTTTCTGTCGTCTTCTCAGTGACAATTTCTGTGTTTTCACACAACTCTCTGTCAAGCTTTAAAATCAAACCAACTTTTTGGCATTCAGAGCTTTCTCAATCTGGAAAGATATGGCTCCAATAACTTTTGAAGCCTCTTTTAAACTGCTGGTGAAATCTTGACTGTGTTCCCGTTAATGGGAAGGTTTGAAGACTGGAGGTTACCACTGACTTGGCCAGGATTAGACTTTTGCCTTGTGGATCTGTGCTTGGCTTATAATTAAGTTTCCAGTTCTTTTCAAAGTTGCTAAAAATGTGTGGCTACCATTGACTTTCTGTTGAACCTCAATAGGATGTTCACATTTCGAAAGACAAATTTTTTATCTGACTTCTGATAAGAATTTAAGAGCAATTTTAGACTTTCAAATTTGACCTTTTAGCTACTCCATTAATTTAAAGAAAGTAATAGTACCTGTCCTACCTGTAGCTACTACTCAGATGAGCACATAGAAACCCCACATCCTTGCACTACAATGTAGCAATTTACTCAAAGTGCAAATGTTCTTACTTGCTTACCAGTGAGCTGTCAGCTGGGATTTCTTTTATTTTGCTGTATTATTCCCTGCTTTCTCTTTTTGCTCTGGCTGTTAATAAAAAGCTCAAAGTAAAAATAAAACGCTGAGAATCAGAACTGATGTGTGAATATAACATTCAAGAGCTTTTTTTTTGCCTTTCTTTTTAAAAAGAGGTAATATTTGCTGAATGTAAGCAGTATGTATGGCTCTGTGGGTGTGCATACCAGTGCACATTTCTGAATCTTTTTGCAATAAACTACATGATAATACTTTAGCTTTTTTGATCCCAGAATCTTAACACCACCTTCCAGCCAGTGACCCTGTAATGAATGTTGCATTTACATTACCAAATCTCATCACCATATGTCCGTGAGTGCTGTGGGGCTCAGATCAGTTGAAGACTGCTGTAGTTAGGTCTGTGAAATAAAATAAAACTCCTATTCTTAGGTGAGCTATTTCTGAGAAGATGATGTTTAACAGTGTGGATGCCAAGGAGAAACTAATTTGAACTGGGTTTTTCATAAGGAAAATAGTTTGTTAAATACTGACAGAGAGACTAAGTAGACTGCTTGAGGTTTATTTTGTAAATGTTCATACAACAAACACAGGAAGATAGCTGTACAAGTAAATAGATTGTTACTAACTGCCAGGGTGCATTTTTTTCGGTAAAGCCATCCATGTGCTTTGAGGAGATAGTTAAGATTGTTTTTCCTCAGAGTGATTAATGACAAAGGGCATAGAACCAGACACCCAGGCTGACTTTGAGGATGAGTCATTCAGACACAAATACCAAGTAAATCCAATTATTTTCATTGTACTTTTTTGAAATGGTGGTTTAGTATATAGCCCAACTGTGACAGATTTTTGGTCTAGCATTACACTAGCATCTATAGTGTAATTTTTAATGCCTTATGGGTTTCCTTTCTGATATAGTGATATTTTTTCATATCTTAAGAAGACTTAGTGAAGAAGATTTAAATTTAAAAAGTTTCATACCTTTAGAGATTTCTATGTTATATATGCATATATATTTGCTCATCTGAAGAGAGATATGACAAAGACCAATTTTTGTAAATAGTTTAGCAATTCTACTGAAAATATTTAATTATTAATTGTAAAAAATGCTTTTGCTATAGGCTAACTTACTACAGACTCGCAGACATTTTGACAAATTAAGTTTGAAAGGTTTCAGAGGATGACATTTCCACCATCATCTTTGGAAGACTCTTGATAATCAAAGAGGAACATCAGTATGAACTTCTTCCTTGATTCACAGCCTACTCTCAATGTGCCTCTTTTATTTTAAACTCTATAAGGAAAGAAATTACTTGATTCTAGTGCTCTTTTGTTCCTCCGTCCATTCATGTGCTCATCCAACAGTCCTCTAATAATTTCTGAACTGGCAGCCAATTTTAACCAAATTTGACTGAGGATTAGAGGTCCCAAAACTATTAAGGTCTTACACACTTCATGAAAATTGATACTAAAGGAGAAAGACTCAAGTCAGTGCCCCACTGAGCAAAGCTCACTCACAGCTTGCCACAGGGAATTGGCATAACTGATTGCAAGTTCATGCTGGTAAAGTTAAACAAATGTACAAATACTGGCTACATCAAGCCTTAATTTTGTAGTGAACAACAATATTGGGTTTTAAAGATTTTGTAACAAAAGTTTTTCTTGTGTTTTTTGCATTTGTCCCTCCCTTGGCTTTTGATCTTGGCAACTGAATTTTTGCTTCTTCAGCAAGAGGCTGCAAACAGGTTTTTAAAACAGCACTTGAATCAATGTCTACTGGATTTCAGACACTTTCAAAGTAGCAGCTTGTATGTCAAGCTCACAGTTCGCGTGTTACTAGCAGCTCGTATTCTGTGAGTTGTTATGAGGAATCCTGAGAAGTTATGGCTTGGTTCACTTCCATTTTAGATTGATCATTAGAACTTTTTTTGGATGACTGATATGATTTGTTTCAGAGAGATTAATGAAATCCCTTCTGGTAATGTGATAGAGTAATTAAGGTTTGTTACTAGGATAAAATGTGTTGCTTTAAATATTTTCAACATAGTTTAATTTCCTTTCTTGCCAAAAACACTCTTCTTTTCACAGTGTCTGCCGCTTTTGATCTGTGAAAGTGCATGGCAGTGTAGCTTGGAGTATATCCTAACTCAGGCTGAAGTTCCACTCATTTAGGATTAAAATTTTATTGTTAATTATAATGGTTTTAATCTAGATTAGTCCTCAGTGGGAATACAGACATAAATATTTGAATAAATCTCTTTACTAAACCATTTATTCTGTCAAAATTGAAATATCTAACAGGTCACCCAAAAGGCACCAGTTGAACATAATGGCTGCAACTGTGGGAATGCAGTATTTATCACCCTGTGTTCGCAGGCTTCCAGGCTGGTACCCTGGTACCGCAGGTGAAAATTTGTAGTCACCTGGCACCGGAATCACTGTCCTGCCATCTTGCTTGGCTTGCTAGACTTTGATGCATCACCTCTCCATAGGAGACCTGTCTAGGAGCTCCTCTTTATAGTCTGCCAGGTCAAGGGGCTACAGAAATAGTCCACTGACAATCAACTCTCTTGCTTCTCTGGGAATCTGTGCTACCATTTCTGGAAGTGACTGCGCTGTCCTTTGCACTGGTGCACTTGGTGATATAGCCACCAGACACATCCCAGATCCAAGAAGGGCGTAGTCTATCAAACTCTCCTCAGTTAACTTCTCAGGTATCCAAGAGTTTCCTGTCAAGAAACTAAAATTCACCCAATACATTCATGCTGTTAAATGTGTCTGCTGAAGGCTGTGATGCCTGGCCCATAGACCATCTGGTGCAGGATGGTAGCATCCATGTTTTACAGGGCTACTGTCCTCTGAAACAGACTGGACACATCCTTAGTGTATGAGTTTTCTGATCTTCACAGGGTAGCCTTACAAGTTTCTTTTTTTTATGTGTTTTTCAGATCAAAGTGTAACATGTGGGTTGTGCTTCAGTCTTCTAGAGTGGAGATTTCATTATATGAATCTTAACGTGTGTGCTGCAGCCTCTGAGGTATGACAGAAAGGAGTGTGGGTGTATTTGCAGTAGTGTTGGACGACTACACTGAGCAGGACCAACAGAGTGCAGGCTGGTCCATGCTGTGTTTTGGGAAGAGTTGCTAGTGAGCTATCCACAGAGCTGCCCTTGTGCTTTGATGTGAACAGAGCTAGCTAATTTCCTGCAAAGGAAAACTGAGAGTAAGGTAGCGATGTGACCTGTACCTGGGAGATTGACAAGGAGCTAAGCACAATGTGGCCATGTCCACTGAGGTCCTGGTGTGATGTCGTTCATCTGCTGAATGATATGACGTCATACTGGGGTATTGGAGGATACAAACCAGAATACCCAGCTCCTACAGCAGTTTCCTGGAGTTGTTAGTGCTTCCAATGTAAATCAACAGGTTTCACCAGGTTTGGAAATTATGACGTTTGCTGTTTTCATGGCCTTGATCATGAGCCCACCCACAAGGAAAATAAGGCTAGGGCAGCACAAGAAAAAAGAACATTTTCCTTAGCTTGATATAACTTTTTAATAATATTACTTTGCTTTATGATCATCACTTTGGGTCATTTTCACACTTTTACCGATTTTGTAATTTGTAATACTGTACTGAACTGCCTTCACTATTGATTTAAAACAAAAGTCAGGTTATGTTTCTCATCATTGTTGAATGAAACTGTTGTTTTGGATGGTAAAAATAGGGTTGATTTGGTATTTGGATGCGTCTGGATACCAAAACATTTTCAGTCATCTCCAAGCACAGGGCTCATGACTAAGCATCATACCAGGGTCTGAGTCATAAAGGGCTATAAGTAATGTCTGAATTCATATGCACTTCCTTGGAAGCATTTCCAAAATTGTGTCTTGAAGCTTTCTCAGCTGTATGTGCATTAATCTGTCTTTGCCATGGGAGTAGTGAAAGCTGGGTGCTTTTTCTGGGGCTTATTCTTTTACTTTGAGAAGAGTATAGAAGGCGTGGTTTATGAGCTTATCTTTCCTCTCCTTGGCTGTGTGTGCTAATGTTGATAGTTCAGTGCAGATAAGGAGTGCACTTGGAAACAACACTTCCAAATTGTCCCTACTGGCTGTGCTTTGCTTCTTCTTGTGGGATGCTTTTGGCGCATCTGTGCTAGATGCCTTTGGTTGAAACTAAAATGGAGTATAGACTCCCAGAGCACATCTAATGGACTCCAGCCACAATAAGGCATTTATTCTATGGGGCCAATCTAGAGTTAGTCTAGAAGTCTCAAAAACAACCCCCAAGATAAAAGCAAGAAAAAAATCCTTTAAATGTGAGTACTGTGGATTTCAAGTCTTCTACATTGAGTGTTCTGCTCTACCAATACTGTCCTCTTGGTTTTCTGTGGGTGTGGAAACCATGGCACACAATACAGATGTTACATGCTTTTGAAGAAGAGAATGTCTTGGAGTTAAGAGAACAGCTTCCTGATTCTTACAGAGCAAGAACGTATGGGCACTATACTGTCTTGTGTTTAGTATCTGGTTAACCACTGTAGCACTGAACCTTGTCTAAACACATACTTGCATGTTGCCCTTCATAACTAATTAAAATCCTCCTAATTAAAAGCTGCTTTGTGTAAGGGGAGGATGGGAAAAGCAAAGCAGTTTTCAGATGTATATTAGTTTGTTTTTACATTTATTTTACCTTTGTTTCAGAGGAGTTATTCTAGAGTTGCACTGTTTTAAACAATAGAAAAATTAAGGGCCATGGCTTGCCGTCCCTATTTTATTTATGTGCCCAAAAATACCTTGGAGGTTATTCAAATAAATGCACTCCATTCCATTTACTTGACTGTCTGATGGCTTAATCATGCAAATAAATGTGAGGATGATATTTATTTGACTGTCCGTCATGTGGTTTCTTTGACTGTATTTTAAAGCATACTTTCTTTTTCCCCAAAGAAAAAAATTAAATGCATAAAAACCCACCCCATGTTGTAATGCAGCAGTTCAGATTTTAAACACACATAAGTCAGGACATTCAGAGTTATGACTCCCTAGAGCTTGTAAGCTCAGCCTTGTTGTACATGTGGTATAGATTAAAACAGTGATTTCCTCTCATTTCTGTACTCCTTTCTCTTCTGGGTCTTTTCCTCTTTTTCCTTTAGCTCTTTTGTGGTGTCTATGCTGGAGCTTCTCCATGGGATGGGTGATCCAGCAAAGGCCCTGGACGATAGGCATGGGAGAAAATACCATGCATGCAAGACTGGTACTGGTTGCAACAGTAGAGGAGTACAGCAAGGAAAAGAGGGAGCCCAAGGACCACTTCTAGGGAGGCCAGTACTTCCCTTCATGGGGATGGTCCTGCCTCTACTTCATACTCATCTCACACTTGCTATTCTGTGCTGTCCGTATTGCAGTGTTTTCCAAATATTTTCCTCTTCTCCCAGGCAACTAGCAACAAGACAAGAAGAAATGGCCTCAAGCAGTGCCAAGGGAGATTCAGGTTGGACAGCAGGAGGAATTTTTTCACAGAAAAGGTTGTCAAGCATTGGAACGGGCTGTACAAGGACATGGTGGAGTCACCATCCCTGTAGGCGTTCAAGAAACAACTGGTTGTGGCACTGAGTGCAATGGTCTAGTTGACAAAGTAGTGGCTGGTCAAAGGCCAGAATCATAGAATCCCAGAACATGCTGAGTTGAAAGGAACCCACAAGGATCATCGAGTCCAGCTCCCTGCATATCACCATCCCCAAGAGTCACACCTTGTGCCCAAGAGCATTGTCCAAACACTTCTTGAACTCTGTCAGTCTTGGTGCTGTGTCAGGGTGACCACTTCCCCTGGGAGCTGTTCCACTGCCCAACCACCTTCTGGCTGAAGAACCTTTTCCTAATCTCCAACCTAAACCTCTCCTGACACAACTTCAGACCGTTCCCTTGGGCCCTGTCCTGGATCAGGACACACAGAGAAGAGATCAGTGCCCTGTTCTTCTCCTTACAAAGAAGTTGTAGATTTCTAGGAGGTATCACCTCTTCTCCAGGCTGAGCAGACCAAGTGACCTTAGACACTCCTCATATGGCTTCCCCTCAAGGCCCTTCACCATCTTTGTTACCCTCCTTTGGGCTCTCTCTTAACAGTTTTCTATCTGTCTTTTATTGTATCACCCAGAACTGCACACAATATTCAAGGTGAGGCCACCCCAGTGCAGAGCAGAGCAGGACAATCCCCTCCCTTGCCCAGCTGGCGATGCTGTGCCTGATGCCCCCAGGACAGGGTTGGCCCTCCTGGCTGCCAGGGCACTGCTGATTCATGTTCAGCTTGCCATTGGCCAGGACCCTCAGGTCCCTTTCTGTGGCACTGCTTTTCAGTCTCATTCCCCAGTCTGTACGTACAATCTTGAAGGTCTTTTTCAGCCTAAATGATTTTATGAAATAACACATCTTTTTTTTTTTTTTCCTTTTGTTTTTTCCTTCACCAGACATGCACTTGTCTTGCGTCTCTTCCTCAGTGTGCTTTATTCATGCTAGTCTGTGTTATGGGGGGTGGCAGGGAGGGGGAAGTAGTAACTTAAGAACAAACCTGTAGGTCCTCATTCTGTGAACGTCACAGATATTCTGTGAATAAGAGAGCCAGACAATGTGATAACATTTCTCCAGAATCATATGTAGTCTATCTTGACGGACAATGAAGGATGGATGCTTCTCAGCATTCATATTGATAAAAGTTACCTGAAAAGAGTATATGAGTTCTCACAATACTTATTTTCTGGATACTTACTCTTTTTCCATGTTACTTTTAATATTCTGTATTCCTACATAATCTGAATAAAATATTATATACTCCTTTATGTGGTTACATTTTCTTTGCTGGTCTCATAAATAACTTGCAGTGTTTTCTGACTTGTCATAGTAAAACTCCCAAAGTTCATCAACAATATAAATTTCTGGAGACCGATAGGTGTAAATTGCCCTGAAGAGAATGCTGGTTTGTTTGCACTCCTCTAGGCCAAGTCCTGTAATGGAAGAACTCATCTTTCCAACTGCTTTCTTTTTAACAAGTGCATATCATTATACCAGTCTCTGGGTTTTCCAAAGAAAAAATCCAAATATTTGAGACTGTCGTTATTAGTAGTCCCTGCTTTTTCAATTCTATAAACATTGAGATAATTAAAATATTATTCTAAATCCTTTTGAAATAATAGTTTTGGTTTAGTTATTGTGTGTTAAGCACTTACTGTAGTAAAAATAAACACATTTCTATTTCAACTTATACAAGCAGGATATTATTTCCAAGCTCCTCAGGGCAGGGATTGTACTTTTCCTTGTATCTGAAAATTATTTATTGGAAGACAGGCCCTGTGTTCCTTACAGCTTCAGCATTAATACTAAGTGATGATCTTCATATGGAAAATATTGAATCTGAATACACAGAATTTTGTAAATACCAGCAACCTATTGTACAATCATGACAGCACTTTTCTTTTTCAGCTGCTCGTATTTCTCTCCTTGGTTTTTCTACATCTCTTTTGTTTAACTGACTGGAGGAGAACAAAGCAGAAAAGCAAGAGTCTAAAGTTAATATCTGAAATGCAGTTGCTTGGAAAAGTATTTTCCTGGTTTTCTATGAGGTGGCTAAAGGATTTATGTCCTGGTATGTTGAGCGTGATGAGTACATGCACTGCTGACTTAAGGAGGAATTCTGTCTCAGGTCTAAATCCTCCCTCTGCTCCACGGACCAGTCTCCACAATGTGCCTGCCATGATCACCCCTCTTCCCTTGGGAACAATGTTCCCAATATTATGGGACTGCCGTGCTTGTGGCAGAGCTGTTTTTCTGCTCAGCCAGCCAACCATGGTTAGCTCTGGAGTTGGTACATCTCCTTCTCATGGCTTCAGGTCACTGGGTTCAGTTTTATCTCCTTTCCAAAGACGGCTCTTTCCTCAGGCACATAAGAAAAGATCATCCAGACACAATGTCTGTAACATGCTGCTTCTCACCGAGATAGCGTGACCGTATCAGGAATAGGCTGGCTACTAGTTAGCAATACCAGCCAAACAATAACTGTGGAAGTAAACTGTGTTTCGTGTGCTGTAGCTGTCTGCACGCAGGGACTACGTGTTGGTGCTGTGCTAGGAACTTTCCCAATGAACTCTGCCTGTTCCTGCAGGTTGATAGCTTCATCCTTTGTAAAATTCTTGCTTAGTTGGTACACGGAGCTGAAATCTGAGGAAGGTTGAAGAAGTCCAAGAAATAAAAGCAGATGCAAAGGAATTGGTTTGGATATGTGGTTTTAGTCAGTGTTGCCAGTTCAGTTTCTATTTACAACAAGCTTTAACATTGGATAA
This sequence comes from Oreocharis arfaki, assembly GCA_013398015.1. Classification (NCBI taxonomy): domain Eukaryota; kingdom Metazoa; phylum Chordata; class Aves; order Passeriformes; family Paramythiidae; genus Oreocharis; species Oreocharis arfaki. Next base: position 414,650 of record VZRR01005150.1, on the reverse strand, counting down.
ATGTTGTATTTTTAGAAAAAGAAAATACTTGCTAGTACAAAAAACATATTCCAAGATTTAGTAGGAATTATACTACCTTTTCTTCTTTGGTCTGAAGAAAGAAATAAACTAAACTGATTCAGGCCTGGTTTTGATAAAAGAAGAGGAGAAATTCAGGGTAATCATAAAATGAGAGAAAGTAACAGACATTATGAAAAAGTCCTGGTTGGAGCAGTAGTAATTGCCAGCACTATACTATAATTGAGTGTACTAGGTTATTTGGTTTGTTTTTAATGAAATGCTGTAAAAAACAGTACCTTTTGTCCCCGGTTAAATATTTACAGATTATATTTGGAAGCTGCTATCAGAGTTAGATTAAAAGATCCTACTATTTTGTATCTCGTGTGTTTGCATAAACCATATCGGTTCACATTTAATAAGGTTTGCTATCATGAGAACCACAAACTGCTTATATTCTTAACATCTGCAGCTTTGTCAGGTTTTCACGGGTTACATGTCTGGGTAGATTTTTAAACTCAAATAAGGAATTATGGAAACAATTAAATTTCTTCCATATTTTCATTTCAGTGACAGGTTTCCAGTCCAGCTTTGCAATATGGTATTTCTTTGTATACAGCTAAAACAAGGCATTCCACGGGAACAGAAAATTTGCCATTTTTCTTATCACCACAAGCTTATGCTATCTGCCATCAGCAGTTGGGAAAGTTTCCATTAAAATAAATATCAGAGAAATAAATATTTCAAAACACTTTTAAACTAAGTCCCAGTAGGTGTATATTGCATGAGCACACACCAGTTTAACTTGAGATTTTATTGATTTTCATTTTGTTCATTCACTGTGGTAAGCCTGCCTTAGATTGTTTGTTTAAATATGTTCACATATTCACATGAAACTGCTCCACTTATGTGCAATGTGCCTGCCATTAAAAGTTACACATTGGATTCGTACTGGCTTACGAAAGACAAAATAAAAGCAGCACGTTTCAACCTACAAATTGTTGTCAAAGATGCATTTTTAAAGGGTTCCCATTGGCTGTTTCTTTGTGAACTATTATAAATGTGAGGCTGCTGTCCCACAGCGAGGATCTATCTGGTAACCCAGGCTATTTTCAAAAGCAGTTAAAGACATGCGTGATAAGAAAAATTACTTAATAGTTCACCATGTCCTTCCAGCTTCTAATGAAAAAATTGTTCAATACAGTGTATTTTCCATTACTTTGCCCTGTCCCCATTTTAATAACCCATGGGATATGGTTCTCTATACTTACCTGAGGAAGTCTACTCTTATGCACATCTAGTTACTACCATCTTTTGTAAGTCTGTAAATTGTCCTAAGAGAATCTCTCTTTTCTCTGTTACATGCTTTTGTAGTGCCCTTCACAACTTTTCCCAGTGGTAGAGATTCTGAGTGCTTGCCACTGTAATGACCTAAGAATTTACATTGCTCTAATCTGCCTAAGAGGAACTAGTCCTTTGTAGGCTGTGTAGGATCCAGCTGGAACCTGTTAAACTTTTTTAGAGCTTCATTTTTACACCCAGGTCAGATCCACTAGGGAAAGGGGAGCGTTTATCCTCTTTTTCATCTCATTAGCCCAGGGCACCATATTTGAAATGTGTCAGACAAAGCAAGATATTTTAACTCTTTTGACTATTATAGCTCTATCCTAATCATCGTCCTTCTGTCTGTCAGCCTCTATGGAAAAAAATGCACTATCCACTGTCTTGATCTGTTTGGGAGAACTACACTGCCTGAGTGAAGAGAGAAAACCAGAAAAGAAAACAAGATTTCATCTGGGGCAAGTTGTCAATATTTTTAATACTGGCATGTTGTTACTGAGTGTTGTAAAAGTGCACATTTCCAGAGTCAGTCAGCTCTTGGACATGGGATTTACAGCAATGTGTGTAATGGCAGAAATGTATTTCTGTGCACATCTGTGTTGCACATTGAATGGCTGACTTGGACATCCAGTATAAAATGAATTCCAGTACATTTCTCCAGCTGTCCTTGTCCTACAGAACTAGTCTATAAGATGGAGCGTAGGACTATTGGCTGTAAAGTAACGCCTATGGCTGATCTGTAAGATAATGTAATTCAGAGGTTGTAAGTGATTTCCAGACCACCACAGGAGCCATCATGCATGGTCAACTACAAACCTGTCCAATCTACTTATTCATTAACTTCAACAGCACTGTCTTAGAATTAATGTGAACATCCATCTCAGCCTTTGCAGAATCATGGAATCACCTGGGTTGGAAGGGATCTTAAAGACCATCTAGTTCCACCCCCTTCTGTGGGTATGGACACTTTTTACTAGACCAAGTTTCTCAGAGCTCCATCCAGCCTGGTCTTGAATGATTCCAAGGATGGGAGACCCACAACTTCTCTGAGCAACCTGTTACAGTGCCTCATCACCCTCACAGTAGAGACTTTTTCCCTAATATCTAATCTAAACATACTGTCTTTCAGTTTGAAGCCATTCCCCTTGTCCTGTCACTACATGCTCTTGTAAAAACTCCATCTCCAACCTTCTTGTAGGCTCTCTTCAGGTCCTGGAAAGTAGGTCCTGCAAGTAGGTCACCCAAAGCCTTCTCTTTTCCAGGCTGAACAAGCCCAATGCACTCAGCCTTTCACCATAGGATAGGTGCTCCATCCCTCTAATCAACTTGGTGGCCTCCTCAGGACTTTCTCTGACAGGTCCATGTCTTTTTTATGTTGAGGTACCGGAACTGCATGCAGCTCTACAGGTGGGTTCTTCAGGTGGGAGGACAGAGTAGAGGAGCAGAATCCCCTCCCTGGCCCTGCTGTTCACGCTGCTTTTGATTCAGCTCAGGGTGTTTGGCTTTCTGGGCAGCAAGCGCACACTGCTGGGTCATGTCCAGCCTCTCATCCACCAGAACCCTCAGATCCTTCTCAGCAGGGCTGCTTTCAATCTGTTCATCTCCCACCCTGGATTGACGCCAGGCATTGTCCCAATCCATGTGCAGCACCAGAACTTGGTCTTGTTAAACCTCATGAGATTCCCATGGGCCCACTTGTCGATCTTGTCCAGGTCCCTCTGGATGGATCCCATCCTTCAGGTGTGTCATCCACAACACTCATTGCTTGGTGTCTTCTGCAAATTTGCTGAGGATGCACTCAATCCTTTATGTCATTAATGAAGATATTAAATAATGCTTGTTCCAATACTGAACCCTGAAGGACACCATTTATCACTGGTGTCCATTGGGACTCTGAGACATTGGCCACTACCCTCTGGATGTGACTGTCCAACAACTTATTAATCCAACAGTCCACTCATCAAATCCATCTCTCTCCAGTTTAGAGAGAAGGGTGTCAAGAGGGTCTGTATCAAAGGCTTTACAGAAGTCCAGATAAATGCCTTGTGGGTGGCATGAAAATTTAAAACCCATCAAAATACAAGGGCGGCTGTCTCTCCAGTTTTTCACTGGTTTGAAAACTACGGATAATCCTAAAATAAGTTAAGGTCTGCTCAGTAGCCTCAGACAGTGGGAGGTTATTATTCTGTATGTTTGAGAATGTTCCGGTTTGAGCACTTTTTGGAAGGTGCAGAAACTCAAAAGGTCTCGTCCCTTTGTCCCTGCTGTTGAACCTGACACGCATGATCCAGCACTAGGAAACAGCTGGAGGACTGTTGGGTTGGGTAACTCCTCTTCTTTGGCCTGGAAACATGCAGAGGCACATCCTGCTTCAAACTGTCAAGTGAGAGTTTTGCTCCAGAGGGAAACATCTCTGATTTACACATACTTGTTCCCACCTGTACAGAATGTTTTTTTTTTTTTCCAAGTGGAGCTTATTCTATCCTCCTGGGTAATTCTCTGTCGATCTTTCTTTGTGCCAAGCAGAGGGCAGAGATGAAATACAGCCTGCAAGCAGCAGAGCTGAAGGGTATTGCCTGTGTAGCTGAAACGAACAGCAATCTCGGCTCTGGAGGCACTGGTTCAAAACTGGTATAATAAAAATGACTATCACATATCCTTGATGTCAAGGACTTCACCAAGTCCAAGAAAGGAGCTGCTGCAGCCAGCTGGAGAGACCCTCTTTGCAGCCTCTGCAGCACAAGGGCAACACACTGTCAGGGCATTAGGGCTTCTCCCAATCCTCAGCAGCAAGTGAGAACAGGTTAGAAGAGCTTTATATCCCATTTTTAGCCTAAAAGATTTTTCTGCTTGTTTTTCTCAGAGTTTCTACAGAAATTCAGCAGTTTTGGGTGTCCCCACGGTGCCTCCTGCCAGCCACAGAGCTGCCTTGTGAGTGGAGCTGCACCTCAGGCTCCTTTGCCTGCTTCAGCAGCTGAGAACTGTTGCTTTGCTTCAGCATGAAGGAGTGGGGTTTTGTAATGAAAACAGCCTTGACAGGTCAGAGGAACATTTGGCACATATTCCCTATTTCTAAGTTTTCCACTCCTTTTGCTCACAATTAAGTGGTGATCAAAATCAAAGCTAATTTAGTAATGTTTAAGATAAGTTGCTCCAAACCCAATTACAATTAAGGGGAGCTTTCTATTGATTTTGTTCATTTATATTGTTCTAGAGGAATAATTTGCCAACAGCTCAGATCAAATTGGCATACAGAATATAAATTTGCTATTTCTTCTGAAGTCTTGGAGAAGGAGGAGGCTGCTATGTGGTGCAGAGTATTTGAGCCTCTCACAGCACAAGGTCCCTCCCTGTCCCTTCAAATTAACTTTGCTTCCTGCCAGTCTTGCCCTAGGTTTCCAGGTGTAGGTGGGCTTGGGACTCAAAGCAACAGTAGAAGGGGCAAACCTTAACATGATTGCTATTTTCTCCACTGAAAGAGAGGAGACTTCCTCTTTTTTAGTAACCCTTTGTCAGGCCACGTACTCTCGAAACAAAGTTCGGATGAGGTGTTTATCAACATGCATAATGATTACCTAGGAGGAGTAGAGTTCAATTGTGGTCCTTAATCAGATTATCTCTTATATCAATGCATTTCCCAGTCTAATTGCCAGATGTGGGGATGAGTCATTCTCTCTCTACGTGTAAATTTAACTAATGAAAATTTTATGGAGCTGAGAAGAAAGGTGCAGAAAAACAGAGTTTCCATAATTCTGCAGTAACATAAAGAGTCAGAGAAATCTGTAGTAGTCTTTAAACTATTTAACTTCAGAAGGAATTAAATTTCCAGAAAGTTGGGTTTGGGGCCAGGGGGCTGGGGGAGAGGGGTGAGAAAAAGTTTTACATGAGGAAAGTATCATAAGTAGTTGGTTATATATCAAAAATTACTTTTATTATAGAATAATGAGTAATAGATTGATTTTTTTTAGCACATTTAGTACAATTAGAGTTATATAATAGGCAAATTTCCTTTTTTTCAACTGAAATATCTGACTTCACTTGGTTGTGTTTCAGCCTTTCTTCTCCTTCATCTATGTCCCTGTCTGGCATACTTTTTGCCTATAGGATTTCCAGTTCTGTTCAGGGTTCTGCACTTATCAGGAGTTGATATTAGAAACAAATTAATATTACTTTGGCAACATTTATGGGGTTTTTTAGAAGGCCTAAAGAAATTAGAAAGAGCTCCTAATAAAATTGTTAAGGGTTTTTTTTGTTTGTTTATTTGTTTGTTTCTCCAACAAATACAACCCAAAGAAACAGAAGTGGTGTATTTCTGCAAATGAGGTTTTTGTGTATGATAGACGTAGAAATGAGGTAAGGCTTTCAGCTTGTCAACTGTTTTGAGATATTCCTGTCAATCCACCTACCTAATCCATTAAAATCTTTTCCTTGAATTTAAAACACTGGAAATTGGATTTAAGTTGCTGTGGCCAGATGCTTCTCATTACAAAAGAAATGGTCTTGAATATATACCTTACCTCTGTATATGACTCTCCAGGGTCCAGATCAGGACAGCATGGCTCATCTCGGCTCGAGAGGGATTCAGAACTGTCTTTTTGATTTTCCTTCTTAACAGTGAAGTGGGGACTAGAGTCTGAGGTGAGCCTGTAGTGCAGGCCTGGATCCTAGCACACACATACCATGGTCTTGTTGTGATGGTTTGTTCTCAAGGGTTAATTGAGAGATGGCAGCACAGAGCATGTACTGCTCTGAAGAAAGCTCTCATTTTACTACTGTCAGGAACTGGGTGTTCTTAGGAATATCTCCCAACCCTGAAAAAGGTAAGTTTTTCTTTCTTTCTTTGTCTCTTTTTTTTTTCTTGGAGGATATTTTCCCCCGGATACCTGAAGAAAAAGTGATGATTACAATAAGAGAAATTTAAAAGGTTTTCCCTATCTAGGCTCAGTGGTGACATCCCCATAAATCATGGGTAACCCTAGCACAGTCTTAAAGAGGCTTAGTTATCATACATAGGTATGACTGTTCCCATCATATTCATCTTTCACTCCACAGCTTATAGAAACCAAATATCTGTCATCAACAATTATTAATCATCCATTTACCTTGCTGAGACATCTAATAAAGCATCAAACATAGAGTTTGAACACTAGAGAGAAGGAAAGAAAATGTAATCCAAATTTTCAAAAGTAAAGGGAAGAAAAATCTCATGTAACATCTGTGCACCACATGTTCATGAATTACAGCAGGCCTGTGAACATTTCTTCTCTCATCTATATGTCACGCAGATTTAATAGTTCATAATTTCATGAAAAACAACATTATTATGCACCATGTTTAAAAGAAGGTGTGATCAGCTCTCCAGCAGCACTGCTGCAAGCTGCTCTCCCCTGAGGACGAGCTGCTGTGCTTCAGCATCTCATGGTGCCTCAGTCTTTGCATGCAAAGCCCCTTCTTCCTGGCAAGACTAAAGGGAAGCACCACTGAGCTGCACCTCAGGAGGCTGGGCCCAAATGTGATAACCTGTGACTCTCCAAGGAAATTAATCTGCTGTGTGTAGACCACCAAAAAATCCTGTTGGAATGTGGGAGCTTGCTTAGAAACCAATGTCTCACTCAGAACACACCTTTCCACCAGCAATGCCTTATAGGAAAGGGCTTTTTTAGCTTGAATGAAAAAAAAATGAAGAAAATGTTACACACTCAAGGTATTTTATGAGATTTTTACCCGATGCTATATTGTAGGTGTTAATATAAATATGTGTGCTTCCATCTACTGAACTGAGACAAGCCAATGGTGTAAAAAGGAATACGCTGTACAAAGGGAAAGATAACCAGGTTCCTCCTGCCTTTTATTTCTGGTGGAATGTATCCATCTCAGCATTAAACCTATGTGCATCATTAAATCCCAGCTCCTGGCTGAGTCTGCACACTCACAAGAAAACTCCAAGTATTGTGTCTTGTAAGCATTTATTCCAAGATGTGGAGGTTTAGATGCAGAGCTAGGAGCAGAAGAGAGAGACAAGTCTGATGAAAGGGAATTATGCTTCTGTATTATCTCCCATTCTTAAAGCAACCTTCTTCCCCACTGAAATGCTGACATTTTAAAGAAGAGGTAGAACTTAAAATATGCAAGGGTTTTCCCTACATAGATATAGTTAAGTAGCAATAAAGAAACTGGAGATTACAAGCATTCCAGGAATAGTGTGCTAAGCACACTGGTAAGTTTGACTCCTTACAGCCTAAAATATCTAAACCAAATTTTGTTGTAATATACAACTTTAGACTCATGTTCAAGAAAAATTCAGCTTTGAAACACTTTGCAGCTTGAGAAATTTCCATTGTTTCTCTTTTTCTGCAGATGATTGTTCTGATTTGGGAAATGATATAAAAGATGTAAGAGGCTGCAAACCCAATTAGAAGCATTTCAGATTGTTATCCCAAAGAGAGAGCAAAGGCACTGTCTTCCTCTGCTTAACTCTTCATTTAACAAAGCACAAGCTTATGGAATGATTTAAGTAGAAGTTGTGTCAAATTTGGCAGGAGTTTTTGCTGTAGTTATCAAATTCTAGCAGGGGATTGATTTCTATGTAATCAAATTACTTCGTTAAATCACAGCCTCATATTTCTCTTCTGAACTCTTGAGACAGCTACTGAATTTAACAGAAGGCCATTAACTGCAGTGCAGGGCAGGCAGTGCCTTGCTGGCACAAAGATGACTTTCCTCATTGACCTCTCCAAAGGAGTTCTCAACCTGCCAGGGAATTTAACTGGATATTGCATGCGGTGAACTGTCAAAACAAGCAAAACCCGTGATCTGCATGAGAGCCACCAACCAACGGACTGACTTCCTCAACCATGTTAGAACAGGTGGCAGATGTTGGAATCAACTTGTTGGAAATTGTCTTTATCTGCAGCCTTCCAGTTGCTCCAAACACATGTGCAGAAAGCATTTTTGTATAGGGATTAAAAAAAACCCTTAGTGGGCCAAATTTCAAGTGCCAAAGGTCACTACAGCTGTCAGGACAAATAACAAAATTTTTGATTTGTCTTTCTGTTTTTCAAAGATGGAAAAGACAGTGGCCATGTTTCCATAACGAACAAAGTGAGACTGCAGTGTTTCTGTTTTCCCAGCAGGAGCCATTTTCCTGTCTCTCTTTCTACTGTCCTGTTGACAAGTAATCTGGGATGCTGCTGTCTCCTCACCCTCCAAAGGCTTGATTCCCATTGATGTCCTGTGAGTCTGCAAAAATAAACTCATTGGGTTTTTATCCAGGGAATATGCAGAGTAGAAACCAGCTCTGTGGTGAGCATGAAGAACTTCTGACTCATACCCAATTCAATCTTATCTAAAGCTTACTGAGTTTAGGAGAATCCTAAGCATATGGTGCCAGGAGAGCTATAGGATAGGAACTGTGTGTTCAGGAAACTGATTTCAAATAGGAAACAGAAGGTCGTTGATACAACTGCAGTGGAGATAAAACAGGTGGGAAAATATACACATTCCTGGATGTGGCTTTGTTCCCAGTTTAATTCCAGTTGCAAGAAGGAGTTTTGTAGTTGGTGACTGGCTGCAGCCCAGACAATTCCTGCTGTTGTTGGACAGCCCAGCCCCCTTGTCAGCATCACGAGAAGGATGTGGCCAGAATGGATTTACCATAGAGGAGATGATACGTGTGAGTAACACCCACAGCATTTCAGCTGTTCTGATTTTGTTGGTGGAGGACTGCAACAATGCATTTTACCCAGGTAAGGTACTTTACATGGAAAATTCTGAGCAGAGCTTGTGTGGAGCATGAACTCACTGAAATGGTATGAGCTGCCTGTCAAAAGGAGCTCTGACTGTCTTTCCAAATACTGCCCACAGTGTAACTCCAGAGAAGTTCATACCTCTTACTGCTGATGTGTCTCAAGGTGGCATTGACTCAAAAACATTTTGAATTGCTTTATATCCTGCAGCTGCATATCCAGCCAGGGGAACATGCTGGCTCCTGGAATGTGCTGTGCTGGAAGGTTTAGTGTGAGACTGAAAGATTGCAGGTGTAGTCACGAGAGGTCAGATCAAAAAGTAGGGTGAGAGAAGCATTTAGTCCACTCCTTAAAAGGACAGAATATTTCTCTGCACTTCCATGGAAGTGAAACGAGGATCAGATTGATACCTGAACATTTGTATACTAAGCTAAAATGCACAAAAAGATCAATGTTTCATCACACCTCTGTAAGATGAGGCACGGAGATGACTGAATGGCACTGAGGTCTCTGTATCTCAGTGGGGTGGAATCCAAAGTTCCATCAAATGAAACTTTGAGCTTTAATTTTCCAGCTGTGGAAACTAGAGTATTGGAATCTGAGAATGGAATTTCAAATTGTCATTGTACTCCAACCAGGTAAAAAGAGTTTCCCCAGGAAAAAAAAAAAGCAAGACAAAAGAAAACAAAAGAAAACAAAAGAACACAAAACAAAAAAATCCAAATCAAACGAAACCAAACCAAACCAAACAAACAAGCAAACAAAAAAGCAAAAACGAAGAAACAAACAAAACCCACCAAAAAACCTCTGTGTTTCTGTATCTCTCACAAGCCCCAGAAATTCCCGATTTTATAATTTAGGAAAAAAGTTGTATGAATTTGAAATATCTCCTTCAGTTTTATGCTACAATATTTTTCATTTTTATGCATTTTATCATTTTATACAATTTTGCAGAAAGTAAAAGCTAATAATTTCAAATTACGGGAATTCACATTTCCAGATAAATAATAAAGGAGAAGTAGATGTTTCCATCTCCTAAATCTGGGACTAATAGATAAGCTTATTTCCTGGTTACTACCTATGCAAGGGAGTAGAAATTTTTCACAAAAATATTTTTTAATTAAAATTTTGCTTTGGATTATACCTAAATACTTCTTTTAAATTTCATTGTCATAAAAGGTATTGAAGGTATTGTAAAATTTAATGTAAATTATGAACATAATTCTTGCATTGTATTATATTAATTTAATTTTTTCTATTTTTTTTAAACTATACACTTTATTTGCATGTAGTAATCATAATATGCATTATGCAAATGCAATATCAGTATGCCCAGCTGTTTCATTGTCAAAGACAAGGTCTTTTGGCTTAAGAAGCAAATAAAAGAGGTTTCAGTGAAAACTTTTTGTGAACTTCATGATGGTATCTTTAAGGATTCTGAAAATGTAAAGTAACTCTTCTGCTTTTAATAAGGCTTAACAAAATAATGTAAAATAAAATACCAAATAAAACATTACAAAATACTATCTTGAAACCCTCTAAATGACAGCTTTCTAGCCTGAAAGCAAATGATTTGTAATTACAGATTTTATGGATTTTTGTCCAATGGAGTTTTTCCCAGATATGCTGGTATCAGCAAACAGCATTTTCTTTTGTGTGAGTTTTAATAGACAAATTCATTTTTTAAATTCTAAATAGAAATTGGGAAAAAAAAGTGCTTTTTCCCCAGTCTTATTAGGCAGTTTACAAAAGGCCAACTTACCTCTGTCTCTTGTGAATTAACTGCTTAATCTTGCCATCAAAGCAACTGCAGCACTACCAAATTTGACAATGCTGCATGTTGAGAGAGGATTTGGGGTTTAGGAGCATCACTAGAAGGGGCTGTGGTGCTGGGACAAATGTGTGTTCCCAGAACGCAAACCTTTTACTCGAGAAAGCTGAAACACCTGAAAAATAAAAAAACCCTCAAGAATTTGAAGACATCTGGGACTTCACCTGATTTTACAGTGGTTCCTGCATTTTTTTTGTTTACTTTTTTTTTAGATTTCCACGGGCATGCACATCAGAGGAGTGAAAGGAATCCCATGGAGAAGGCAGGATGGCAAAAGGTTCTCTTGAGTCCCTGGATGTTCAGCACACAAATTCCCAAACATGCTGGGATTTCTCCATGAGAATATTTTCTTCCGTTGATTTTTGCAGCAAATAAGGAAGTTGAAGAGCATGGAAATACTTGGTAGAAGACACATGGTTATGGTGCCAGGTACAGAAAACAATCTGTAACTTCGTTATGACTTTTTCTGTATGTTTTAGGTTTGTCCAGAGGATTAGTTAGTGAAGAACATCGAATAGGTGTGATAGAAAGAAAAGCAGGAAGAGGCCAGGCCTAACAACACAGAGTAAGACCTTTTTCCTACTGATATTTCAAGTTGGAACCTCAAATCCTTGTTCCAGACTTTCATTCTGTGGCAAATAACCATACCAGGGAAGAAAGAGATATGTGACTGCAATGTGCAGGCACAACTGTGCATAGCTGATGCATAAAAGGATTCTGGATTTTGAGGTCTACCAAATCAGTTGAGTTTTATTGCAATATGTTTTTGTGGTTCATTTGTTTGAGAGGAGAACATACATTAAATATGGAGATCACATATGCATATACATATACTGATACATATACAGACACATACACATATACACGCATACATATACATATATACACATACACATATATATGTATATGTAGGAAGATAGTGGTTTTATTAGTTAAGAAAGCAAGAATAATACATGATGCCCTAGTATTCATTTAATCTGCTTATCTAGTGCTAGTGTAATACATCTTCTTTCTTTAACCAGGATGAAAGTCCCAGTAAATTAGTGAGGCACTTCCACCCACTTTGTAAAGGTTATGTCATGCAACAAAGATTTAAAATAGTATCTGTTTCAGGTGGACAATGAAATTAAAAATTTTAAAGAATTAAATGACTAGCCTCTTTCATGTAAATTGTGCTATAAATTGACTTATTACTCCTAAGACAAAAATTAATTCAAAAGAATTTTTTAGCACTTTCTCTGTAGAAAATTGCTGTCAGGGAAAAAGGCTGAGTTAACTGGATAAATAAAATACCCGTAATCCTTAAAATAAAATACATTAATTCAAGATATCTTCATATTGATCTGCTGCCAGTCATGCTGACTGACTTATTTTTGTCTAAATTATAGGTTTTAAAGCCATTGGATGACATTATTTTTCTTTATTGTAGGGTTGAGTTGGACTGTGCTCACTTACCATATGTAAACATTAAATACTTAGTTTGAATACATTAAAAGAGCCCATTTCAAATTAAGGATGTGGCAAAGAACTTTTTAAATTAATAGCGGTGAGTGATTTTTTAGGCATGTCAAGATTTTACTAGAAAAATGAATTAGTAGAAACTTTGTACAAATCTTTCAGTATTTTTTTTTTTTTTTACATTTAATGTTTAATACAAATTTGATGTTGAACAACCATTCTCTCCCATACTGCCTCTGTGCCTGCTGCAGCATAGCTACCAGACACCAAACTGTGGAGCTAGCAGATGCTGTCTAACCTGTTAAGGAGAGGTGAGCTGATTCCTGTGGTTTCACAAGTCCCTCAAAAAGATATTTGAAAAGGCTTTCCATCCCTGGCACAAAGAGAGGCAGGTGTCACAGGGTCTTTCTCGTGGCTCAAGAAATGATGCAGAGATTTTCCCTTGCAGGAATTCATGGCAGGGGCAGAGATTTGAGAGCTGTGCGGGAAGAAGTTGCCAGCCTGGCTCCTGAGCTTGGGTAAGTGGCAGGTGAGGCACTGGCACCTCCTTCCAGCAGTGCCATGTGGTGGCACATCCATGTGCCTGGGTGCAGAGGAAGGGTGTGGGAGCAAACACCTGCTCACCCCTTTGAGCCATGCTTCATGCTGAGCCACATGGAGCTGTCAGTGGCTTTGCAATGCATTTGGTTGATGCTGTGTACTCACAAATTGCTGCTGTCTGGGCTGGATTTAATTTTGGGGGGATTGAAAGAAAGTACCTTGGGAAGGATTGTGTGAGGAGAAGACACATAAACCTTTCTTCCTGACTCAACTTTGCTATTTTCACAAATGTGGAACACATTTGGTCTGGCATCCCATTGATTTGTTTACTGCTTTTGTGTCCCACATTTGCCGAGGCTTTCCAAACATAGATATTTCTCTCATCTGGCCTGGCTCTGACTACTGCACTGAAAACCCAGCAAAAGGGGTGGAGTACACGTCCAGGGCATTTGGGTGGGCATCAAAATGAACACAGTGAACCTTTGAATTACCTGGGCTGTACTTTCAGGCTTGCCCATGGCTCAGGTGTAGAAATTAATGGGTTTGTTTGGGAAATTCTGTTGGACGGTATCAGCTATATGCCCTTACCTTGGGTGCACGCAGCTCTCTCGTTACGTGATCTGCCCCTGGAAGAGGAATGTTACAGCACTGTTACGAATTATTCTGTCTTTGTGCTTTGGAAACTATGCAGCATGGCTTGCTTTCAAACATTACTTTTGTAATAAAAATCAGTGGCTCCTACAGTGACCTGAAACTAGTCAGGTAGGATTTAAAAGAGCAAAGAATTTCACAGGTGGCTGACTTGTTACTTCATTGTGGCATGTGTAAATAGTCCTGTGTTTCAAAAAAATATTTTCCCCCTTTCATTTTAGATAAGACTATTAGTAGTTTTTCATACAACTGTAATTCATAGTTTAGGTGGATGTATTTCAGTCAAATAAAACTGAAAGAAGGAAGAAACCCATCTTCTCAGCTCAGCCTTTTTGCAGAGAGCCCCTTCCCCTGACTGTTCCTTCTAACCACCATCTCAGCTGTACTAAAGAGGGCAAGACACCCTCTTCAAACATGCTGAGGAGTTAAGTGTGTATCAGCTCCACTGCCCTTACACCTGACATAATCTGCCAGAAGGGCTGGGAGATCTAAACAGGGTATTTTTTTTCTGCATATACTTTGAGGCCTAGTGTGTAGACCCTGCTATACTGTAGTCTTTCAGAAATGCGTTGACTTCTTTGAAACGCCTCTTCAATGGCCCAGAAGAAGACACTTTTCCCAGAAGCAGTTGCCTAGCATGCATCATTCTTGGCAGTATCTGCAAATAAACTTCTTGTAATTGATTTAATAATTTTCAAATAAAAAAATTATGATAGCTGTGGACAGCTATAAATAACAGAAATGAAACACATTATTTGCACTGCGCCTTCACATGCACTTGTTTAGCTCTTTTTGCTGTTAAGTTAAAACATCTGTTTCTATGGAAGTGGAGCATTCCATGCAACAAACACAGCACTGGAAGTGACCCACATATTAAATGACAACATTTGACAAATTCTAGCAGTTGATTACTGGGGAGGAGTAGACTGTGGTTATAATCAGAGTAAACCAAAAAAATGTGTACCTTTATAAACCTAGAGTTTAAATGAAACATCTGTACTAAATCATGTTTGTAGAACTGCACTGTAGCCAACTACCAGACCATATGATAATGGGGTGTTTTTAACGATCCCTATTTCCATCGCCGTCCTCCAAATCAGATCCAGACTGTGCCCACTGGCATGAATTCTGCTGGAAACCAATTGGGATAGTGTCAGGCTACAGTGAATGTTGTAAGTTTAGATACAGATACCCATAAAATGTAGTGATTCCAATGCCTTATGGAGATTATAAGCACACTTAGACACTCAGGTGAATATTAACTGTAGCTTTGTAGGCTACAGACTTTTCCAGTCATATTTTAACCCCTGGAAAAGGGGGATACATTGAAATGTCTGCAGAATCTTGTTCATAAGGAAATGTGAGTGTAGAGCAAGACAGTGGGTACTAGACTTGCAGCAGCAGGTCAGCTGGTGATACACTGGGAGCGCTCATGCTAGCACCAAAAGAGGTTTGGCAGCTCACTTAGACATAATTCTTTGGGTCTGTGAAACTGGTATGTAACAGTCAAGTAAATACAATTGTCTTCGAATGTTTCCTGTTGCTGTTAAGAGGAGACATTGCAAAAGAAAAGTAGTTTAGTCCATCCCTTTATGTAGATTTTTAAACTGATATTAATTAGTAGCATCTGAACATACACATTTTCTTATTACTTCAGAATATTCCCCAGATTTATTAAAAAACACGTACAAATGCCCAAACTTTGCATTAGCTCTACGTAGTCATTACAACCTTTTGAAAATAGAAAAAAAGGCAAACTTAGCCTGCAAATATATTGTTAGTTTTAGGTGACCTATAATAAAAAGGTTGCTGTTTTGTTCGGAAGACCTGGTCATAATTCCTTGACCAACATGAGTAACGCTCAATAAAAATTGAAATATTGAAAGAGTGAAATATTACTGAAGTGATGGCAAGAAATAGTAGTTAATTGGGACAAGTAAGATCCTCATTTGGATCAAGGAGACGAGTGTTATTTGGCAGGAATAAAAGGACAGGCTACTTTAACAAGGAACAAATAATAAAGTGAGTGGTAGTGTCTAAATTTACTGTCAGCACCCCTAAAATACTGAAATAATCAAATTATCTCATTGCTCAGAGATAATCTGGCAGGGTATTATATCCAGCAGAAGTTAATTGGGTTTTTATTTCATAGAATCACAGAATTGTAAGATGGTTTGGGTTGGAAGGGATATCAAAGATCATCTAGTTCCACCCCCTTTCCACAGGCAGAGACAACTTCGACCTGGTTGCTCAGAGCCCCATCCAGCCTGACCTTGAATGATGCCAGGGATGGGACAAACACAACTTCTCTGGGCAATGTGTTCCTGTGCCCTGCCACCCTCACAGTAAAGAATTTCTTCTTACTTCATAATCTAAATCTGCTCTCTTTCAGCTTAAAGCCGTTCCCCCTCGTCCTTTCGCTACATGTCCTTGCTAAGGGTCCCTCTCCAGCTCTCTTGTACACTCCTGTCAGGTAGTGGAAGGTGCTATAAGGCTATAAGGACAAGGGCAAAGCCTGTTCTATAATGAGGGGGTAGAGAAAAATCTATACAGTATTCATTTGAAATATAAACTCGAGGACTTTGATTGTCAGATGCTTTATTTCAAACAGTCTATTTAATTTTGCAAAGAGTGTATGAGAAGCTTAAATACTTAGACCACTGCCATAGGAGACAGCCAGTGCCACCAGTGTGCTTAAATGTACAAGAAGATCTGAAATAAAAACCTTGATTGCTTTGAGATAAACACAAAAGCGGGGGGATGGGATGTCAAAGCTCGACGACTTAGAACTACTAGGCCATCTTTGGGTTTATATTTTATTTAAAAATTTTCCTAGATTCGTAAACATTATTGTCACAATGGATTATTACATCATCTTGACTGACTTGATCTTACATAAAAGTAATGTCTAGAGAGTCTTCTGAGAGGACTTTTCTTCATTTCATACTCTCTAACTAAAAACATACAGTGCCTTTACACAAAATGAAATGCTTTCTCATGTAGATATTCAATTAAATAATTCTCACAATTTATTTCTCGCATACCCATTTTTATGATGATATTTATTTCAAAATCCAGTGCAGAAGTATTTACCTGAATTTCAGTTCAATGGGTTTGCTTCTGGTGATACAGCATTCAACAAATAAAACTGCTTGATCAGGATCATCTAAATTTTCCTTATTCTTTGGCCTCTTTCAGTGTCAGGCCATGAGTACGTATTTCAGGGTATTACTTTCTCAGTCATTTATAATGGCACAGATGAACTGTTGTATAAAGTTGAAAAACTATCTTTGAACTTGCCAACAGCAGAGTTTTGTTTCTTAAGATTAACCTTCTGGTTTGGAAGATGTTTACAATGGTTTTATGTCTGACTAATGAACGTTGTCAGCTTGATCTGCCTTGTCAAATACACTACTAACTAAAAGTCTACTTACACTGGGGAAGAGTGCTAGTAATTGATGAAATCATTCCAAATTCTATATAAAGGCAATTTTGGAGGGTTTTTCTACACCACAATGTGGAGGTTCCAAGTTACACACTATACTTCATCACTCCTGAACAGAAGAGCTTTACGTACACAATAAATAACAGCTAAATTAAGTGGAAGGGGTATTTTGTCCAGACAAATTTTAGGATGCCTTCCTTAAAAATACTTTAAGCAGGTAAAGTTATTCCTCTTCTCTCAAAAAATGCTGCTACACCTTGACCTCATGATTTTTAGAACTGCCTGGTATTAAACTCACTCTAGCAGAGAAATTTTGAATTTTGCAAAGCTGGTGAGCATGACCACTACCATTTTGTAACTTGCATTTTTCTTCTTGTATCATGTACCATTATTTAATTCTATGTTGCCATTTGTATGTCGTGTGGGATCCTGACTGTATGGCATGACAGCTGAAAGTCTGGCACACACCTTTGACAGCTGTTTTGAAGTGAAGGCTGCGATGCGTGCTACATCTGGAGATGCTGAGGTTTGACTGCAGACAGTGAAAAAGTCCAATTTCTCTTTAGGGATAGCTGGGATAGATTTACAATATCTAAGCTCCATTCAGGAAGGGGACTCCATAAGGATCTACTCAGGCAGCTGCCGTTGCAAAATCAAAGCCAAAGACTCTATGGCATACTTTGTGATTCTACAAAATAACTTAAATAAAAACAAATTAAATTTTGAATCAGAGAACTCATGATATTACCTATACTATCCTGAAATGGCAGCCAAATTTCTTCTAATTTTTAAGATATGCTTTTGTTTACTTTTACTTGTAAAGTTGAATCTAGACCTCATAGGAAGCTTTATGCATGGCTGGCAAATTGCTATAATGGTAAGACTATCAGTCTCAAGAAATTCAAGTCTAATTAAGATGCAGTGTGTCTGAAAAAAGTGGAGTGGGAGGTAAGGCTTGGCAAGTTGTTTTCCTAAACTTGATCTCTTTCCGTTTTTGTTCTGGGAAAAGGATGATTCTTTATGAAAGATTTCATGTCCTGTCCAGAGAAAACCTCTTAATTCACACATTTGTGTCACATAAAACCAGTATATTCTTATGGTCACAGGAAATCCTCAATTTTTAATGCCATTATAAAACCACAATCAATATTGCTTAATTCCAGAGCAAAGTAGAAATTAACTTTGTACACTTGCATATTTAAAAACTAATGGGGCCCAAGTTTTTCTACACATGTAGCATTCAAGGAGTGATGCATTTTTGTAAATGCAGTCCTTCCACCTGCAACACTTAATATTTGGGAGTAGTACTTTCCAAATATTTCTGGCTTTTATTTATTAATCCAGAATGTTCCTCCTAAAATAAAAGTATCCTGAGTATTTTACAAAACATAAGGAGGTGACAGGATTAGCTGGAAAGGTGGCTGCTCTGGTTATTGGCATTTCCTTGTTTTTTTCCAAAACATTTTCATCCTCTGGCTTTTGGAGACACAGTGCTTTCCATTAACTGAGTGCCAGCCTTGAATACTGGATATGTCTCTGGAGCAGAAGTGGGGTCAGTGGGGAGCTGAGGATCGTTCATGTCCACACTGTGTCCTTCTTCAAGGCTGTTTTGTGCCACACGACAACAGTTTGACCTCACTGTACCACATTATTCGAGGCCCAGATGGAGTGCTCCCCAACTCTGCCCAGTTCCACAAATCCCCTTTTCAGCAGAGGATCTGGCAAGGCGTCAGGATTCTTCTCCAGCATTGGTACATCAGTGCCCAGGAGAGTGAAGCTTCACAGGGTGTGGAAGGAAGAACAGAACAATTGATAAGGGCAGTTAGGGATGCACTAGGGATGTGCTGAGAAGCTTTGGTGATGATTATTACAGAAAATCCAGACTCGTCTTCATGACTGTAATTAAAGTGGTGATTCCTATTGAATGCTTCATTCTGTGGCTGCACCAGAGCATATTCTTATTCAAGCATAGCATCGTGCTCATGCTTCACTTCCAGTTTCAAGGCTGTATTTTCATTTGAAGCCAGTGAGATTGTATTATAGAAATGCAGGAATCCTTGCCAGAATCAGCCAACCAAGAACAAGTGGTCATAAAATAAGCTTCTACTCATGTCATATTTTTAAAAATTCAGTAGAACCCAGGACAGCCTGAGAGCACTACAATTCATGTTGAGGGCCCTTTAGCACATAGTAGTACAAAATGTAACTGTTCAGATCAATGCAGTACACAGAGATGTGAAACCTTGATAGAAAGACTTTCTCCCTCTGAAATAAAATATTAACATTGCTGTTGATGTGTTTATTTTCCCCAAGCAATCTCCATAACGAGATAGTCTTAAGTGAGTTCTACACTCAGTCTAATCAATCTGTATTAAGGAAATAACAAAACAACTTTACTTTAGTTTTGGGAAAATTACGTATTCAAAGCATTTGAATATCAGCCGCAGAGTGATTTTACATAAAGTGAAAGCTACGGTTAAGAAAAGGAAATTGAGGAAATATACAAGTAACTTAGTCAGCTCCACTTCTCTTGTAAGAATACCCTTGATAGCATCTACAACCTTAGCCTGACACCGGCAAATCCCTTGATTATTCACTGCAGGTTCCAGGAGGCCAGCTGCTGCTTCTGCCACTGAGTCATGGGTATGAGACTTCATTACACTTGAGTACACATGATGCCTTGCTTGGCATAGTCATAGCCATGTCATGAAAATTAATAAAAAAAAAATTTTTAGATAATTTATTGATTCACTGATATAACTTACTCATTTAACCATGTCTCATCTTTCATGTTCTGTGTCAATTTTCCTAGTTAGAAAGAATGAACCAGCTTTGCAGAAATACTCAAACCAATCTTTGGTTCTGATTATAAAAGACTATCTTTGTGGGTAGGTCATTAAAGAGTCACTTTACTGCATAAAGGACTTAGATATTGTAAATCCTTCCCAGCAGCTCCAAAAGAGGAATTGTGCTTTTCCACCGTATTTTTCCACTCCAGCCTCACCAGATGTAGCATACATCATATTTGTAGTTCCAAAGCAGCTGTCAACAGTGTGTGCCAAAATCTCAGCTGCTCTGGCATTCAAATGGTATTTCACAAGACATACAAGTGGCAATACCAAATTAAAGGAACAAACAGTACTGTAGAAACATCTAATGGATTGATGGAAGAGTAAACCAGACCAGTGGCACTCTTTTCTGTTTACCAACTCAGCTGAAGTACTCATGTCAAGGACTTTCCCAAAAAAATATCTTCTTCCTCTTTTTATAATTTTGGCATTGTTATATACTTCTTTTCTCTTGGTTCTGGTATCAGATTATGTTTATTTCTTCAATTCCTATTGCAAAAATTGCATCCTAGGTAGGATTATTTCTTCAGTCATCTACTAAAATCAGCTTCTTTCTGCCTTCCCAGAAACTTGCCACATTGGTCAAAACATGAATATTGTGATAGCCTAGTTTATGTGTCTAAAGGAAGACACGTATCATTAACCATGTGAAGTTCTGAAACAGCCTCTCAGCAGAAGTGGAAGCAAACAAGGGAATCGGTCTAATGTAGCTTTTGCTACTCAGTATGAATAACTTCCAATACAAAGAGTCAGGAGGCTCCTTTGTAGGGTGTTTGCTATGCTTCTGTGTTATTCTTACATGTATAGGAGCAAAATCAATCTCCATGGAAGAGTTTATTTCTATTTGGCCTCTGGGTATGGCCTAGCTCCTCCAGTGCAGAGCTGATTAGCCAAACTTACCAGCAACGGACTGTTGAAGAGCTGCACTCACGTCATCTTTATACAGATACTGTAGGATGAATCCCAGAACACCTTGCTGAATACTCTGCAAATCTCGCATTATGTAAAATAAAAACTGCTTGTTAGCTTGAGGTCATGGAAACATGAACCAAAAATCTGATGGTGATCATACCTGTATTTAAAGTCCTCCAGAGAGCAGGCACTCACATGGCTCTCTCTCGTCCTCCTGCTTCATCTTTCTTATGTGTTGTGTGTAGTCTGCTTTCAGTCTGTTGTCTCTCTCCCCCTCATTGCTGTTCTGGTGTCAACCAGAAGCCAGCTGGCTGGTCCACCCTTCTTCAACCCAAAGTTACTTTGATGAGGACCAGAATAACACAGAATTCGCTCCAAGAGGCCCAGTGGCTGCCTTTCTCAGTCAGGCTTACATGCCAAAGAATTCAAATAGTATCTTGTTTTACAACCACAGAATGAAATAAAAATGCCAGAGTTGATCTGTTGATACTTTTTATCTACAAAGTCTGCAAGACATGGCACAGCCATCTCCCCTTTGCCTTCCCCTGTTGTCTCTTTGCTGTGTGCATACCATGCAGCAGGAAGACTGTGCAATACATCTTAATGTACTTGAGGTCATCCAAATGCTCCATAAGGCAGAAACTGAGGCCAGGAATGGAGATCTGGCAAAGCAAGCTCTGGAATCACCATTTGTGGAGCCAGACCCTAAGCTGGAGGTGCGGGAGCTGCCCATGGACCCAAGCAGCTCACCATGGCTCTAGTGGGCAGCAGCGGGTCAAGTGAAGGTTTCCTAGTGAAGCTCATAGGTACAAGGAAAATGCTACTCTCAACGGAACGACCAACCATCCACTTATCAGGCAGTTCATATCAAGTCTAACAGCAGATGAAAAAGCATATTCATAGAGGAGGAATAAAGATGCCTTATATCATGGGTTCCAGCTCTTCTGCTAGATGTTCTTTTCTCCAGCAATATTCTTGTGACTGCCACAGCAGTAGGGTAAGAATAACTCACTGACCAGTTTCCAATATTGCTTAATATGAACTCAGTACAGCCTAATGTGGCTGCAGTGCCCAGGAAGGTCTGGTTCTTTCCCACCAAATACTTGGTTCCAGGATCCAATGTTCAATTACAGCTGCAAATGAGGGTTGTTACTTTATGATTGCTGGTTGTATTTACTCTGAAAAAAAAAGTGTTTTGAGAAGCCAAGTGTCTAAGATAGTCATGCTGCAGCTGATGGTCTTCTGGTGTGGTTTGTGAGTAGAGAGAGAAGGCTGTTCTCAGCCAAGATCCATGGCCAGAAAACTCCTTATCCCAAAAATTCAGGACAGGGATGAAAAACAGCAGCAGATAAAATTAACATACCCTCAGAAAAGTGCTTCAAAATGTCTTCTTGCAATGAATTGTTTTCTCGGTTAGACCTACTGCGAAAAATTTAGATTCTTTCTCCTTTTTCTCCCCTGACAAAAACTTTACATGGGTTTTAAGCAGTGATAAATAGCAGGGTTGCCATAATCCCTTAGTCTTGACTGATTGCTATGTGTATTGTATGGGGTACATTATATGCTGGCTTTCTGACTGGTTTCCTGTCATTAGTCAAACGTCAATTCATCTGGAGAAATGGCTGAATTTCCAGATGAAAGGTAAGGGCTCTGACAAAAAGGACAGGCCAATCATGTTCTCACACTGATGAAAATCAGGAGGAAATTCAATTCAATATAGTTGCTCTGCATTTACATCAGTGTCACTAAAGGAAGAATTTAAAGCTAGATGCAAATGCACTGTTTTACCGTGGTAATTTTGCACACTAATAAGCAAAAGTGAAATAATTAAAAAGTCCTGTGTTACATGGGGATGCCCCTTAATTAGTATTTCTGGTTTTGTATTAGCTAGTTTTTCAAATTCTTAGAAAATAAATTCTCTTTCATCTTCTACATGGTTTAGCAGAGAAAATGGCAAAAGATGACACCTGGGACTTCTCCTATTTTCTTGATGTTAAGAATTTGAAAAAACCTTTGGACAGGAGGTCATGAAAGATGCTGTCAGAAATGTTTAGAATTATGGAAAAAAACATGGAATGGAATATGAATTTGTCTGAACACGTTCATAAATTTAATACCTTTATCCCTTTAATTTAATGGTAAGAGTCAAGGGTCTAGTTAGAAATATTTGCTTAAATACGTTGCTTCTTGCCAGATAAAGTGATTGTCAAATACACAGAAATGTGAGTGCTCTCTGGGAGGACACTAGGGTGATTTGAAGGATTCATTTTGCTTTCCCATCTGGCACCAGGCTCAAGGGGGTTAAATGCATATCCTTGCTGAGCCCAGATCTACCCTGTCCGTGACAGTAACAGCTTCAGTCCGGTCAGATTGTCAGTGGTTGTGGTGTCACAGTCACATTCCAACACTGTCATCCTGCACTGAAGAGAAAACTGTTGACAAAAGTCATAGGAGAAAAGGAGTATGAGAGGATTACATCTGATTTGACTGCAGGGACTTTTTATTTCACTGATTTTTATACCACTTTAAAACTTTGTGTGTTAGAGAAAAGATGTTGAAAGGCAAAAGAGTAAATCAGATTCTGTGCATGAACTATTTACTGGAGAGACTGAAGTCACTCCTGCTGAGGTTCCCTGTTATAACAGATACTGACACTGATACTGCAATAAGCCTTTCCAAAGATTTCCCTAGCGTAGGCATCCCAGGGAACATGGCAGTATCTGTACTCAGTAAGGGTTAATACAGTCTGGCACGGCTAGGAGGGTAACTGAAAAAGAAGACATTGCAGGCTATGGCTCCTGGTGAGAAACTCCTTTCCTGGAGTGTGCTGGAAGTCATGAGGCCAAAGGCCAAGTGACTGACTTCTCAGAAGAGGCCATGACACACATCCTGGAATGGTGCATGGAAAGTTCAAAAACATCTTACATGGGTAGAGGCCTCCTACAAACACCAGGTTGAGCTCCAGAACATTTTTCACTTATGATTGTCAATTTAATAACCTGACACATCTCTCTGAACAATTAGGGGATAGATATTCAGCTAATACCTGTAGATTGCCCCAATACAACCTCATAGTTTCATGCCTCTTTCTACAGCCTTTTTAGATCATCCAAACAAGCTTCTTTACCCATTTAGTGAATTCTAAGTGCCAACCTGTAGAATCTCAAGTCTGCTTCTTGATAACCTTGATAAACATGCAGATCTCTTACACAAGAGAGAATCCTTTCTTAGAACTGATGTTTCAAGGATTAAGTTACAGAGAAACTGCACTCCATATGGGCAGCACAAAATAAAACCAAACACAGCACAAAGTGTAATAATGTCAGAAGAGAAATAATTTGAATGAGGTGGCTTGTTACAAACTGCAGTCTATTTGGAACAGAAGTCCAGTCCAACTTCTTTCTCCCAAGTCCTGGATGGTTTAAAGGCTCAATTAGTTATGCTTTGCACAATGCTGTGAGAACCTCATGCAGTGCTCTGTAAAACAGCAACTCTTTCATTTGTACAACACTATGAGATCCTCATGCAGCGCTCTGTAAAACAGCAACTCTTTCATTTGTACAACACTATGAGATCCTCATGCAGCGCTCTGTAAAACAGCAACTCTTTCATTTGTACAACACTATGAGATCCTCATGCAGTGCTCTGTAAAACAGTAACTCTTCCATCTTCTACCACAAAATGATGTATTTATGCTGTCTGGAGCACGGAAATGAGGAGCCACTGGAAAAGATGAGAGGGACATCTAGGATCTAGGTTATTGGTTAAAGTCAACAAGCAATGAGTATATTTTACAGTTATTTCTTTCACAACATACCTCTACTTTTAATGAAAACAGGGTAGTGTAGCAAATCACTTCCTTCACTGGAATTGTCCCACTTTGTACTAATAGAGGATGATGGACATTCTACCTTCTTAACAAAAAGGCATACTTGTGAATTCATAATCTGATTTTTTCTAGAAACAATAAATGCATTTCTTTTTTTCAAAGTCTGTCAGTATGGCAATTGCAAAACCAAACCAAATATCTAAACATTATGCTGTTAGAATGTAATTCATATACATGTACATAAGCATTTTAAAAAAATAAAGAAATTAAGTACAAGACTCCATCATATCCATGAAGAACGTCATTATCATAATGGATTAGCTTTGGAAAGCATAGCAGTCCCTGCAAAGCAAAAAGTCTTTGTTGGCTAAACTCCTGGGGTTTTTTTACAAAATGTTACAACAAAGACATGACCTGAATTTTTCTCTGTTTAATGGTCATCTAATGACTAGTCCATATAAATCCACTTTCTGTTCTGTCGATGCTAAGTGTGCTCGTTTGCTGCTGAGAGCCCTGAAGCTGTAGGCCACGGTGTCAGAGGAGGCGCTCCCTTTGGAGGACAGCCAGCTGTGGACAGACGGGTGGGAGGCATCTCTCTAGGGTTCACTGCAAATCCCAGAGCCCCTCTGAGTCTTTTATCTGAGAACAGTTTCGTCTCTGTGGAAACTTGGTATCAGGGTGTACCACAGCAGAGAGCCTGGCACCAGCCATGTGGGACTGGGGACTTGTTTCTCTGGCTCAAAGGCACAAGGAAATCAAACTCTCAGTGGGAAAGTATTTCTTAGCTCTCGGAAGCCTGGGTTTTTGGTTTTGGGGTTTTTTTGGGGTTTTTTTGGGGTTTTTTTGGTTGATTGGTGTTTTTTTCTGTATCTGTGTGTTATGTTACATTTTTCAGAAATGCAATTATATCTAAGCAGAATGAGCACAGTGTCTTCTTGTGTTATACAGATTTTGAAGCTACATGAGATTTGTAATAAGGTCCAAAAACAGAGTGAGAAAATTACCTGCAAGTACCTGCTCACCTAGAAGAAAAGTACTGTCAAGTCTGGCATAAAGCAATGTCGCAATGTTTCCAGAAAGCCTTGCTAGTGGAGCAGGAGCCCAGGAGTGAAAAGCTAAGGGAAGCCATCAACTACTGGCAGCTGTAACACTTTGATGACTTCAGTAACAATTTAGGGCAGCTGAGCATTTCCCACATGGGTCCTTGCTCCCTGCTCTGCTACTGACTTGCTGTATTGACAGTCTCAATTTACTAATTTGTGAAGAAATGGCTGCAGTAGTGTTTTTTCATTATTAAATCAGCAGTTTCCAAAATACTTGAATATCATAGCTGAATAAAGCACTAATAGTTTAGATCAGTTTTTGATGTGGTATGGAAATCAGGATGTTAATACTTCTGTTTCAAATCAGTCTTAGAGTTAAAATCAAAAGAATGTGCACTACCATCCTTCCTCTTAAGACAGTCAAATGTATTCACCTCTACTTAGAGAAAAAACCCCATGAAATAACCATAAATTGCTTCAGCAAATTACAGTCTAGACTTGCTGATTTGTTTTAACAACACAAGATATCAAACCCATATGCCAGCATTATTGTAAACTGCTGTTCCTAAATGCCTGTAAATGCATTGTCCTGTAGACTAAGTATCACTGCAGCCAAATAATTACTTAGACTTAATGTGGAATTTGTAACAGGAAAGGAGTATTCACTGTGTCACTTGTAATAGTCTGGTTTTTCTCTTCCCCTGACGTCTTTAGACAGTGTGGCTGGGTCATCACTATTGTTTGACAGCAATGCAGCTTGCAGAAGATGAGAAGGCAATTTGTGGTTACATAACACTGACACAGACAGTGAGCTGTGTACCTCTAAAAGGAAAACAAAACAGGAGTCAGGCTGCCTTCCATTATTAATGCTTTTTTGTGGTTGTCCAAGTTTATCTTTATAATTTGTAGTACCCACAAGATGTACTCATTTCCTGGAGAACAGCAGCTGTGGAACGCATGGAGGATTTACCTTTGCGGTTTCCCAGCAACTGAATTTTGCCTTCTTCTAGAAGATGGTGAATGCTGCTCTGACTGCAGCGGTGTTTTTTTCCTCTGATAGGCTGCTGTGTTCAGCTAAGCACATATATATTAAGTACAGGGCATTCACAAGTTCATAGTAATTTCCAATGAAAATAACATAAAATAACAGTGACAATAACATTTGAAATCTTTGCTTTTCATGGGCCAAAGGTTTTTACAAACTCTTCATTATAAAATAGATTGGCACAGCTCTTGAAGATTTTCAAGGATCTGGGTGAAGTCTTCTGATTGTATTGTACCTGTGACAGTGCCTTCTTTGGCTGGGACCTACTGGTTGCGTCACTGGCTAGCTAATTTTGGGAACTGGAACTATTAGCTGCACAGAGTAATTGTGATACTGAATTTCTGTGGTAAATTAGTAGCCTGTAGAGTTCAAAATGAAATTAAAAAACGTCACACACACACAAAAAATCAAATAAATCTGTTCCCTACAAGTGAAATATTGCAGACGTGCATTGCAAATACGGAACAACTGCACCTGCAAACAAGGCATTCCCGTTCCCCGCCCTCTGCAGTGTAGATTTTGTGGGAGGTGTTTGTTTCCCAGTGTCCCGTGTACATTGCTTTCCCAGAGTGCACAGGAAGAATGAGGCCAAAGCAATATTCTAACCAGACTGCTTCTTCTGCATACTGACCTTTTAAATGCACACTGAGTAGGCTAACGTCTGACTAACTGTACTTAGCTCATACAGGAGTTTCCCCTCACCCCTTCAGGATCAGACAACAGTTTTGAGGAGAACTTTGTTCTGAACATAGCAACAGGGCACTTGCAGTCTTCTTTATACAATCACTTTTTCAAACTCACTTGGCTTTATCAGACTCAGCAGATAAATAATGTATGTCCTTCCCATTTCCTATGTGAGATCATGAGTGAGGAGCTGCTTCTTGACAGATGTCCAGTGAGTATTTTCAGAAGTGTTTTTTCAGTCAAATGTAACCATTATAGCTGTCTAGTCAATTTAGCAGTGGCATCTCAGTTTTCAAACTTCAGCCAAGTTTTCTCATGGCTATGACTAAAGAGGTTCAGTTAGAACTCCCTAACAGAACAAAAGAGCTCTTTTTCTCTGCTTAAAATTACTTCAACACAATATTTTTTCACCTTCAGAAAAGTAAAATGTGATGCCTCTCAACCAGGGAAGGAAAAAAATGAGGACATTTTGATAGTCTGAAGAGAGGAAAGTAAAATGAAAGTATGTATGGCATAAACCCTAAGAGCTTTGCTTAGAGTTATTACAGACATTTAGGTACAAGTTCTTTTGGCATCCATGGGACATCAGGATTCGGGGCAGATCCTTTCCTGCAGAAACAAAAGGCATTTGTGTTATTGAATAAAGATGGAAAATGAGAACAGTAAGAAGGCACTGGTAGAATATCCATGCATATTATGTTTGACCTAGATTATAAATTTCAGTTATGTTTGCTAAGAACTCATATCATTAGCTATATGTAAAACTACAAGTAGTAAATCCACACAAATTACAAACCAAGAGTTACAAACCACCTCTAGTACCCTAAGATGTAATTTCTAAGGAACTCAATACATACCTTGATTTTTACAATTATGAAAATGTTAATTCTCTTGCTTAGTAGCAGGAAGAATCGAGACATTAAAACATACATTCTGTCTAAACATTGCCCACTTTAATGTAGGTTGGACCATTTCATTTTAACTTCCTGTAAATGCCTAAATATAACATTCCATCATTTTGTTAGTACATAAACTGTGCTCTATGCATAAGAATCACAGCAAAACATGATGTGACCATAGGATCATCTAGGAAACTATTTGTGCTGGTAATAGACCATGTTCTCTCTTCATAACAAAATTATGGAATGCAAATTGTCTGAGACACAAGACGCGCACTCTGTATAGACCCAGATGACTTAATATAACACTTGGGCAGTATTAGCATATTGACTCTTGCTTCTGATTTACAGGAAAAATATACTGCCGTATGTTTCAAACTCTTGCAATTTATAGAAATACAAATTAAATGTATTGAGTAGGATCAAGTCCAGTAAACGCAGGACCAAAGAAATCCCATACATTACCTTTGGATCTCTTCAATACACTGCTGAACATCAACTACTTCATGAGGTCTTACTTACTAGTTTGTCATGAGATCGCAGAGCATTTTACCTAAACTGTCAGTAAATGTAAACCTAGCTAAACACTGAGTGGAATGAAAGATGATGCTGAATCTAATGATACATTCCCTTAATTAGGACTTTCTATTTCATTCTGATTTTCAGAATTTAAATATGTTTTGAGCAATAGCCTGAACTATTTGTCTCAGAAGTGACCCAGTGACAACACTTAATATATGGTGAGATTCACAGTAGCTATTTTTTGTCAACATTTGCACATATTTAGTTCAGAAATAGGTTGTAGTTCGTATAGGGGAATAAGTTCTAACTCCTTACCACTTAATGTCCCTGGGGTTTCAAGCAGTGATACCTTTGAGAAGAATGTTGTGGCCAAAATTTTCGATTGCTCTACTAATGTATCTCTGGTACTCACTGTAGAACTACCGTGCAGTTGAGGGGAAGACAGTAACAACTACTATTTTTAGCAGCCATCTATTTGCCAAGAAAAGTGCTGATGGCTAAATAATTTGTTACACATGCACTGGTCCAGATTCTGCTTGTCTTTTGCAATCAAAGCTCTCCTTGATGTGTCTAGGAGAACTGAGAGTGCCAGCAGAGCCAATTCACTGCCCTAAACATTGAAGGACACATTTTTCTACTTTTCTTCCCATTGAGCATGAGCATACCCTGGAAATAATACTTGTAGGATCAGTCACATAGTGAAAAAACATTTAATGAAAGTGAAAAATTTTCCTTTGGATTTATAATAAGCTTGCACAGGCAGAAAAAAAATATTTAAAATGAGTACTCAAAAAGACAATGCATTGAAAATCCACATTATAATCTAAAAGCAAGGATGCCATAAATCCTCTGCCATTCACGGGCCAATATCTGAGTTCCATTCCTTTGATCTCTGCCAAATCCCTCAATTCACGTTTGCTGGTAGTCTCATTCACTCTTCTAAAGGATATTCAGTGACTACATCTAGGTTAGTAAATCAAACATTTCCCAGGAAATTAACTGCCTCCACTGTTAGATTGCCAGGAGTGTCCCTGTGATGGCTGTGCCAAGGCAAGCTAGCAATCTCCCAAGTAATTCCTGGGTGTAATTCAGGAAGAGGCATAGGCCAGAGACCACTGCTTTTTGGATGTAGCCCACCATGTCTGACCCCATCAGACCACAGTCTCTGAGACCTGACCCAGGGTAAATGCAGTTCTTTCACTCACTAAGAATTTCAGCATATGACAGTCTGAATAACATCACCCATAGCTATGGGCTTGTTGCAGCGCTGGGTGTTGCTTAGCTGCTGCAGCTTTCCCTGGGAGCGCAGCGGGGGCTTCTTGGGACAAGGCAGGGATTCTCTGCCCTCCTGCAGTCCATCTCGGACTCCCCGCACCGCTGCTCCAGCTGCCAGCCTGCAACTTCAGTGATGGCAAAGGAGGTGAGAAGGCTCTCCTCATGGCACTGCAAAGGTCTTTATTCCATGCTGCCTCCCCAAAGCCTGAGGCCAGCACGCGGGCTGGCCCCCAAAGGCAGAGGAGAGGAGCTGTTGGCAGGCTGCTCCCAGGGGCAGAGGCTCAGGCATGCTGGCCCCAGGCTTTGGGGAGTCAGCATGGAATAAAGACCTTTGCAGTGCCATGAGGAGAGCCTTCTCACCTCCTCTGCCATCACTGAAGTTGCAGGCTGGCAGCTGGAGCAGCGGTGCAGGGAGTCCGAGATGGGCTGCAGGAGGGCAGAGAATCCCTGCCTTGTCCCAAGAAGCCCCCACTGCGCTCCCAGGGAAAGCTGCAGCGGCTAAGCAACACCTAGCACCGCAACATGGGCTTTTTTGTATTACTTGAGAAGTACATGAAGTTTCAATAACCCTCTTAATTCTCACTACAAGGGGCTTTCACCAGGAAGCTCTCACACTCTGGCATCTGGGTTTGAGTCCAGGTCCTGAGATTCATTCACTAGAGGCAGCTTCACTGTAGGAGTATCATGGAGACTTACCTCATAACATCCAGATGGTTGTTACTATAGTTAGAGGTGATCTAGCCACTAGCTCTCCCTTCCGTTTCTATGATGCTAGTTCTTCAAGAGATGTTGTGAGTGTAAATGACACATTATGTTTTCTTACACTAGAGAGGGGCTGTTAAAATGTGTATATTCACCATCTTTCCCTCTTGCCTGCAAAACTAGACTAAAGACATATGCACAGTTTCTTTGCGTTTCCACAGAAAGCAATTTCAGCATTTAAGCTGTCTTCCTTCCTAGTCAAAACTTCCATCTGTGACTTGCTTTCAGAAGCTGTAAGACAAGCAATTCCTGCAAGGAAGGGCTGCTAATGTCAAGCTGTGTTTGAGGGAGGCCTGGAGTGCATCTTGAGGTTATAACTTCCCTTGTTCTTTGGTCCTTTTTAGAAAAGCTGCTGTTAGATATAAGACATTTGATTATTTTGGAGAAGTTTTTGGGTTCCCTGGTAATTCTGGATGCATAGCCACTCACAATCATCTGAAGAGATTAAAATTTAAGACCTAGAGATGACTGAAGCAGAAATTTTAAAAATGACCACATACATTTCTTTTTGTGGCCTTCAAAGATGTTAATTTTTACAGATCCTACACCAGTGTTCTACTTACTGACCTTTAAGGACACATTATGCATTTTTATATTCACTGCTGCCTTTTCCAAAAATAGGGGTTCCACGGAATTGCAAATGAGTAAAAAAAAGAGAAATGCAGAGGAAATACTCAATTAAAAATAGACAATAGAATTAATCCTTGGCTTTTATGGAATAATGATGCATTTTTAACTCATACTTCCAGCACAATCTCATTAAAACCTAGTTAGGTCTTGGTCATGTATCTGCTTGATCGTCTCACAATGATATTTTGTAATTAATTTTTTATCACTTGGGACACAAAACAAAAGTAGTGGGTGTGTGAAAATACCTGGTTAGACTATGCCCTTGAATTTCCAAGGAAGTTGGATGTATGCTTACACAGTTTTGGAAAGGCATAATACTTACTTTAGCAGTGTGCTACTGGCCTTTACCAAAAACCAGTGACATGTGAAAAAAGACCAAAGAAATGCTTGCAGATATATTTCAGCATAGAAAGTAGCTTGTTACAGAATTTAGGTAAATCTTTCTCATGCTTACCAGCCTCTACAGAAAATGAAGTAATATACATCCTCTTAAGAGCAGCTTCTAGAGAAGTATATACTAAAATGCATTATATCAGCACCTCATAACTTGGCTGTTATAAAGTTGGGCTACTTAAAAGTGTAGTGTGAAGCACAACGCATGCAGATTTGATTTCTGGCTGTGCACGCATGGTAAGCAATGAAGAAGCCAATCAGGCCATATTTGGGATGCTTTTGGGATCATCTCCTTAGGGGCATAGGGGATTCATTAACTGACCTCAGGATTTAATGCAGGAAAACCCTCTGTTGGATGCTTCAGTGGACCTAGATAGATGGAAGTCTTTTCCTTTTAATAACAGGGTCTCATCATAGAACAGGCATGAAATTCAGATTACCAGTGGTCCAATTTCATCCTCAACCAGTATGGTTATCACTGTTAATGTTTTTGTGGAAGAAAAGCTCTGCAACTTTTAGATTTGCATTGTCAGATGTTTTATTTACATAGTGAAACACTTATTTTGAAGCAAGGAAACTTCAAAATTGTCAATACCTGAGTCCTTTAATTAAGGACAACAGCAGGCAGACAATAGAAAGAGGGAAAGGTTGCAGTGGGTCTGCTTTCTGTGGTTGCCGTGGTGGGTTTTTTACTGGTAAGACAGAGAAGAGACAGTTGCTGCTAGAGAAGTGGAAGAGATATGGAAAATTGCAGAGAAAAAGGGATTATCTGCACAAAATAGTTGTGGGTTGAATGTAACCACTGAGCATTCAACAGAAGTTTGTGCCATATCCAGTCATCTGATAGGCCCCGAGGAAGAGAATACCCAGAAATATGTGTGGAGTCCATAATGAAGTCAGGAGAGGTGTGCAACGGAAGAGGAGAGGAAAAATAAGGTTTGCAGACATGAGCTGATGAGAAGACCCAAAAGACTGATCTGTGACTGGTAACAGTAAGCCATCACATGACCAAATGAAACAAAAGGTGGAAGAAAAAGGAGATCCTGTATCAAGAAGTAGAGAAGAAATATGGTGGGGATAGTCACATCTTGAGTAGAAATCATCAGGATATTTAGAAGATCATCAGAAAGAACAAAAGGCACAGTGATACTCATAAAGTTGGGAGAAGAGGAAAAAGCGGAACTTCAGATCCCAGCTAAGAGAAGGCAGGTGTGCCCTACAGAGGAGTCCTTGTTAGAGATTAGTAGATGTGCAATGGCAGATGGCAGGAGGATAGAATTGAAAGATGAGTACGGTGTGAATTTCAAGCCTCAGATGAGTAGGCCAGCAGGCAAAAGGATCCTTGTGGTACCACAAAAAGTCCCCAACCCATTCATCACTTTGGGAGTGCCATGACAATGTTCCTGAAATGATTGTATAAGCTTAAAGAAGCTATTCACAGAAGTGCTGTAAATAAAAAGACAATAAATAGTCATGTGGTATGAAGCAACCACCACAGATCCATCAGAATAATTTCTTAGAATGTGGACCAAATGTTTGTTAGGCAGACAGATGGTCGGAGAGCTGGATGACTTTTCCAAGATGAAGTTTCCAAGATGTTCAGGCCAGAAGATCTGCAGCACAGTGACAAAATGGGAGACATTCTGAAAATCCATTGTCCAAGATGATCTCGGATCCCTCAGTCAACCTGAAAAGTCCACCGATCAATCTGTAATCGAAGCACACAAATTAGAGAGCTTATGCCAACAAAAGATCATGATCTGAAAGCCAATCAAGACTATCATGTGTTCTTGAAAACCCCTTGCCTGCTTTCGTACAGTTTTGTGATGCTGGTTTAAGTTTTCAACCTCTGAATGATAAGTACTGGAGTCTAGCTTTCAGAGAATGGGGCTTACAAACTGCAGTAAGGCAATAGATGGCACAAATGTACTCATTATTTGTCCTTTCACCAAAGAAGTCAGTGTTTAAGTGAGCCATAAGAGGTTCCCTAAGAGCCCTGAGGACCATGGAGAAAGCTTATGAGCATCAGCCTGGGAGGCTTTGGCAAGATACGCAACAACTGTGTTTGGAGCAGATAACACACACAGACCCTTGGACAAGCTGAGATCTTTATTCTCTCCCACTAATAACATTCTCAATAGGGTGCAGGTGCCTCCTGTTATTTTGAGGAATTCCATCTAGCTTCTACTGCCAGGACTTAAGAAGCCAAATATGCACAAAGTGCATCCACCCAGTGCACACTATTACATCTTGTAACAGTTGCAGAATGGTGGTGGATAATTCACTAGGAAAGCTGGAGGCAAGCAGGCATGGTTTCCAGAGTCACTCAAATGCCAATATTATAAATACTGTACACATGATGATGGTCTGCTTTACCTATTTATAACATATGGGAAACTGGAGGTAATTTTTTTTATTATCAGACTAATATATGAATACTGATGAACTCATTAGCTGATCTGAAAATCTGGAAAGGACTCCCAAAGGCAGAGGAGGTCCCAGTTCAAGAGACTAGGGAAATTAGGAAAGTCACACTGGAACTTTAGTGTAAAATAATTAAATTTTTTTTTGGACCACTTTATGGTCAATAGCATTTTTATAGCACCTTTTGTTATTGAAATTCTTCACATTTTTTTCCTACTTTCTTTTTCTGCCTTCACAGAAAAGCATGAGAAGGACAAAAAGTGTTTTGCAAAAAGCAACACCACCTGTTTTATTATATGAAATGCAACACATATACTTCTTTCTTCTCTGCATATATACACCAAATAAATATAGCCCATATGGCACTCTGAGTATGTATGTGCTCACATTCATGCCACACATAGTTATCCTTTCAAGAAGTCACCTGCTAACTTGTGCTATTCTGCAAACTGGAAGTGCTCCTACTGCTGCAATACTGCACTGAAGAAGATGCTGATCTGTAGGACAGATGTTACCCCTGAAAAAATTCTAAATCTGGTAGTGTATAAAACATTGATTTTTCTGCTGAATTAAGTATTGATTTAATTGGAGCCTTTTCTGCCTCCAGTTTTGAGATCATGGAACACTATTTCTAAGACTTCTACATATTGCTTGGTGGTTTGCAATATTTCAGTAATGCCTTGAGGCTTTCTGTTTCATTGCAATTGCATTTACAGCAATAAACTGTTCAACAAACACTGAATTTTATTAAACTGGCAAAATATGTGATAAAGAAAGCTAAACAAGCCCACAGTCAGCTGTGCCAAAAATAAACAAATGCTTTCTTTTAAATGCTAAAATAATGTACAAATGAGGCTCAACAAAACTAAAATGCAGAATAATTCCAAAACTGAAGTGTGTATAAAATTAAAGTTCAAGAGAAGAATAGTTACACTATCCAGCTGCAGTTCCACTACAGCAGGGATTCATCATTCCGTGTGTAAGGAAATCCTTAGCCATTTTCTCCTATCTATGGCAACAGTGTATTGCTCCTTCAACCTAACTGAGAGACTGGAGCGCCATCCCTGAGCTGGAGAAAATTATCTCCTTTTTCAAAGCTTTTTTAGGGCTAATTTTCACCTGTCTGTATTGACTGGTTGAGAGCCAGTTGAGAGAGAGCAGTTGTACCAGCACAACTGAGGACACGCTGTGTTCTCAGGATGACAGGTGGACAAAATAGGCAACTCTTTACCCCAGCCTTGCTGCCTAAGCTGACATGTGGCATAAGTATGGTACCCCTAGAAATGATGCCCTCTACAATCTTTGCGCTTTGCTTTCTACCTTACCTTCCCATTTTTTCTCCCATGAAGAAGTGTGTAAGAGGAGGAGACAGCCATGGCCTTGCAGCTGCTGAGCTTCTTCAGCACCCATGGAATGACCCTCAGGGTTCATCCTCCAGCAATCTGCAGCAGCACTGCTATATTCATACTGAGCAGCAGGCAACTCACCCCCCAGGCCCCCATGTGCTTTCTGTGTGAAATAGAAACAGTTCATTCAGTGTTCTGTTTGCAATGGACTACATAGTTTCTTCTCATTTCCTCTTGTATCTTGTCTTGAGTATTATAAAGCTACAGTTTGCATTTAATGGTTTTATCATGATTACACATATCCAAGATCGGTAATGCAGAGGTGAACAGTGAAAGGCAAAGCAACTGTTGTCATATTAGAAGGTAAGTTATTGTCTTCTTTTTCAACCAAGTAATATAGGCAGTCACAGAAACATGAAATCCATCCACTGATGCAATCACTCCTATTTTGCCTGTTCTGAATACCCTTCACTGACAAAGACTCCATAATTTTCCCAACCAGTCTCTTACAACACTTAATTACCTTCACTGTCTTTTTTTAACTTGGTGGGTTGCAATTTTTCTGCAAATGGAACACGGTTATGCCTGATACAGAAGATCTCTTTCACTAGTCAGGGCTCCATACCTTTCTTTCAAGCTGATCATCTTGTTCAGGACATACATACTTCAGAGGTTCCTGATGGGAAAAGCATGGTGGCTCTTCATGCCAGTGAAGAACTTTCTTCTAAGACACTCTTTTACAAGTGTACTCTTTTTTCTGGTGACTGCAGAATATACACATAAACATAAGGGGAATGATCATTTCTTTAACTCAGCATTTAATAAATGTACAAAAACTTTCAAATGTCACTTCTTTATAATAGTGAGAGAAAAGAAGAACATCACCAGAGTGAAAAAAGAAGATGCTCAGGAGCTTTGTATTGAGAACTTTAATAGCCTATTCCCTAAGAGAGAGAGATTTCCTGAAGGCAGTTTCTTCTGTCGCATTTTCAGTGGCTGTAGCGAGGCTTAAGGAAGGACAGGATATACTCCTCTAGGGATAGTTCATCTAACTAAACACAGAGATTGCCAATGAAGACATCTGCAGCTGAGTTAGTCTTCTTGATTCTCTTTACAGTTAATGGAAAGAAAGAGTTGCATTTGGTTGTGATTCCACTTATGCCTTGGACACCTTCTATAGGGTGGGATGTACCCCACAAATGCATAATTTGCTCCACTGAGCAAAATTGAACGTGAGATAAATAGCTTGTATATGGACATCTAGACCGTATGCCCTTAAAGCAAAGTGAGAGGAACCCTTCTGCTGCTGACTTTTAACAGGAACAATTTCCATGGATGAAGTCATATTCTTTGCAGGCAAAATCACAGCCTTGTTTTGATTAACTTTTTTCTGGAGCTGCAGTCCATTAACACTCACTCATGCAGATTGTAATGATGTATTGTATATTCTTTTTAAATCTTATGTAACAGCTCTAGTGTGTAACAATATCATGGTAATTAGAATCACAGTTTTGACTATTATGAGGCATTTTCTGCTTGGCTTGTGCTTCTAAAATGTAATTTCTGTCATTTGGCAACTACACTGCCAAGAATGTAGCAAGGTGGGGGAGATGTGTAAACTATTTACTAAAGTTTCTATCCCAAATCAATGCTAGTGACACCCCATGAAAGTCAGAATCCTCTGTTTTCATTATCGACCCTTGAGAAAACTTCCTCCCCTCCAAAATTTTTCTTTCAAGACCAAGCAAAGAGGGCAAATTTGAGACTTCCTGGTAGCTCAGGGTGCAACTGAGGCTGTGCTACCAAAAGCATCTGTGGAGAAACTCCCCAGGCCATCTCATGGAGCAGGCTCAGAGCACAGAGGTTTGCACTTGCTGACGGATACTACCTGCTATTGCAATGCCCATGTTCTACTACTGCTCTTCTAGTCTGTTTCTGCCTCCACAAAAAAAGCCCCAAGCTGAAGAACTGAATGAAGCAAAAAGTAGATTAGCATTGAGAGAACCAGCAAGCATCTAAATTCAGGATCTTGTACCAGGGGTACATAGTCAAGACATTCTTGGCCCTTTAATGAATTTCATTTGATTCCCGGCTGAGCTGTTTCATATGTTTGTTGTGCTCATGGCTCTGATAAAACAAAAACACAACTGAGGCGGCTGTTATTAATACTGATGTGCTTTACTACTGCAATGGTTGTGTTCACTGTAGCTCCTCCAGACATGCCCCATTCTTTGGACACAGACTCTACTTTTCTAACCCATGACTTGAGTGTGAGCAGTTGGTTGGACTGGTAGAACAGCAGCTAGCTGGCAGTGTGGAAGCTCATAAAGGTTGGCCAAGAAACCTCGAACAGTTTGTAAGGAAAATGAGGGTTTAAATGATGAATAAAGAGGTATATATTGCCACTAGGTTTCTAAGAAGTCAAGGCAGGAAAAAGGCTGGAATACCTAGGAAAAAAAAAAAAAATCAATGTTGAAATTTGACACCTCACAAACCTACCCAAACTGCAGCAGGACCTGGCAGTGCACGTTGAGAGAGAGCAGCATGTAAAAGAAATGCGTGTGAATACTAAATAGCAATATGGTTGAAACCAGGAATAAGGACTTTCAGTTTGGACAGTTAGATAATGTATAAATGGGGAGTAAGTCCTTTGTTTAGCTTTAGGAGTTTAGATAAATTACATGAGCTCCCTGTATTTTGATTTTCTCATTTCTAATACTGAGATGAGAAACATGTATACAGAATCTGATTATTTTCCTCAGTATGAGGTGATGCCTTGATCAGGGAACAGCATGGAAGTCACTTCAGCCTCTGCTGAAGCAAGAATGGATTATCTACCAGTGACAAACTGTCACCATAATTTTGCCTTGGCAGATAGAATAACCGGTTCCTCTATCTTTCTTTTTAAGGATAAAAACACAAACCACTTTATCCATGAATAAAACATGCTGCCCTACAAAGAGATAATTTCCTCTCCAAATCCAGTGGTTGTCCAGAAAAAATCATCTCAGAAACACCACAAAAATAATGAGATGTAGCTGAACACAAGGAGAGAAATTGAGAAAGGGGACAAAGTTAATAAATAAGGATGGGGTAAAGCACAGGAGAATTCTTTGTGAGACAGACATGTGGCTCAGAAATGAGAAGATTTTTAAATGGTCAGGATGTCAGGAGGGCATTAAAGAAACATTCCGAGAGCAGACTTCAGCCCAGGGAGAGTACTGCGATTCCCTTAACTTCAGTACAATTTATTTCAAGCCAGTCAAAAAAGACCCCAAGTGTATATGACACACTATTGCAGCTATGAGGAGATGAGTAACTGCGCTGGGAGCTGGGAGGTGAATGCAGGACGGAACATCTGACCCTCTTTGACAGCTGCCTGCAGTGTCCCCACCATCCTTGAAGGAAATCCATGGGACGCGCCCAGCTTCAGACCCCCAGCCCCGAGCCCTCCCTGTGTCTCTCCCCAGCTGGCGGGTCGGGAGCTGGCACGTCTGCTGACCCGGGAGGGCGGCGTTCTCGGCTCCCACCGCTGCTCGTCCTCTTTTCTTGTGCAAGAGAGAAGCACTCGTCCCCCCCGCCACACGGGCAAGGCATTTCTTCCTTCTGCTCTGCCCTCAGAGGGGCACTGCCGCTTGCAAGCACTGCCTGCCGCGCCCTGCTGCGGCGAGCGGGGCACGGCCGGGGCAGCGGGACAGAACTCGGCCCAGGGCTGCGGCAGCAGGGCCGTGCGGCGAGCCCAGACCGCGCCCTGCCGCACCCGGCTCGGCGGCCGGGGAGCGCTGCGCTCGCACGGCCACGCTCCGGCCACCTCCCGACGGGGCTGGCCCCATTCCTGGCATCCACCGGCAGGGAAAGGGGCTGCCCTGGCCTCCTCAGCTCCCGCCTGACCCCGGCAAAGGCTACTTCTTACTGCAAATGGCCTCACTTTAGCTATAGAAAACAGCTTCCAGGACCAAATTTAAGCCTCGGCAACATTTTACAATTAATGAATTCTTACACTTAATGCCCACAGGCGCAGTTAAGACTGCAAAAATTCTTAATTAAATACGCAGACAGGTGTCTTTAGGAGAGCAGTTTCAAGTTTGTGTACACTCAGCTAGTAAACACGAGCTTTGAAACATACACTACCTTACTCTGTGGAATCAGAAACTTGGATATATAATATTTGTTCACCTCACTGCCATTTTAGAATCAGTCTCAGAAGGCTCTCAGAGTACGGTTTAGAGTATCAATCCATAGAGGAATTGCTGTTTGACTTGCTTAAGGATTACTAACTTTGTCAGTTCATCAAGTTGATTTATATTTCTTTCCCCCAGCTTTCCAAAAGTGTCTCCTCTTTGCCTTTTTTCATGGCATGCTAAGTGATGTGGTTCTGGCATGTTCTCCATTTGTGATTGTCAATAACCAAGAAGATTTATAGCCTAAGGTTAAAAAAATCCTCTGGCTATGGTCTCCTCTTGTTCTTTAGCTTAGGAGTAAGAAATTTTAAACTGACTGTAAATACTAATGCTGCATTTAAAAATTAAAAATGGTACTTCTTTGCTATGTATGTTCCAATATATAATATTTTGTTCTGGTCAAAATGATGTGAAAAAGCCTCAAATTTTTCAAGATGATTGAAAATATTTTAATTTGACATTTCTTACTGTGGTGATGCTGTGATAAAACCTAAAAGTATGTTAGAATGTTCTCCTGTATATATTACCCATCATAGTCATTCTATTAAAGCATATGTATTAATTTGTTTTCTTACCTGATTTTTTTCATTTTGGTAAGTTTTAAATTTGATGTAAGAAAATACCTGAAGCTTGAACATTAATAAATGAATGCCGAGTAGGATCAGACTCAAAAGACACCTACATTAAAGCACAAAGTCCTTAAAATGCGTGATTCAAATTTTTTGAATTCTCTGTATTTTTCATCAACTTATTTAATTTCTGGGACTGATCTTCGGCATTGCTAAGCAAGACAGTAATATCTTTAAATGCTCCTCACATAAAATGAAGTTTGTCCATATCTTGCACAGTGGGAAAGTGCATCTTAACAAGCAAATGAATCATTGATTCACACAGAGGATAAATTCTCACTTTATTCATTCACAACATACACGGATCCTACATGTGTACATTCTTCCTTGTGTCATTTCTGCCCTGGATTTATTTTCTCCTATATCCTACTTACTTTAATGATGCCACCATTTTTACACTGCTAAACTAACCCCCCAACATTACTGAGCTTAAACAGGTCCTAGGTACTATTTGTTAGGCGATAAGACCAAATGTCTCTATATGTCCCACACCTCACGCAGAGGACACAGACTTCCTACTTTGCTATACTGGTAAACTGCAAATTAAATTATTTTCTTTCTTAGCAGCTATCACTTGTCTGAACAGCAATTCTGATTGCATTATTATTGAACTGACTGCTTGGTTTCATAATAAAAGAGAAAGGCTCTTTTAACAGCATACTGAGCAAAAAAAAAAAAATGTTTTTCATTTTCATGTTGTTAAATGTAGAATTAGCTGTGGTACCTACAAAAAATAGGTGGTGAGTTTTCTGCACTTTTAAATAATGCCCTCAAACAACCTGTGCATTTACAGCTCATTATGTGAGATTGGGATCACTACCTTCCTACTCGGTTCCTGCAGAAGTGGCAGAAAATGACAGATCTGGAAAAGAGATTTCACACGACTATTCCATTTTTAGAGCATTTTAAGCGTTATTAACAAAACACTTTAAACTTTGAATTAAGTGATGAAGCTCATTGGCATTAGAAAACAGCTTTCAAAACCACTGTTTTAGTTTCCAAGAAGCAAAAGCTTAATACCAAAAACATTTACGTTTCCAACTATAACAGTATCTGGCATAATGTGATATTGTAACAGTAATTCCTGTCTCTTGGTGAGTGTGGATGGCTTTCTGCTCCACAGAAAGCAGAGGTATGCAGTGGAAGGGTCAGCTTTGAGCTTGGCAGAACACAGCATATGTGATTTTAGGCAAGTCGTTCAAAACCACGTCCAAGAAAGGCAGCAGGCAACACTTACAGTGCATAACTTCAGAGCCTGGTCTCCTCTTACAGTTCAGGTGAAGGAGTGCACATCTTGGGAAGGAATCCAGCCCAACTGGGGAATTGTCTAAATCTAGCTAGGAGAGAGATCAGAGTTATCACTGAGAACAATAACTGGACTGAGTGCCTCTGGTGTACCATCTCCTGCCTCTTGCCAAGACAAAGTTGTGGGCAGGTGCACAAGCACAGTGCTAGATGTGCAGGGAACAGAAAGTCCAAACCCCTCCCAAATGCTTCAAACACACATTTCTGAAATTTCAGCTCCTTCAGCATTAGATGACAGCTGACAGGGCTTTTAAAAGGATCAAAATTTTGGATTTATATGCTTAAAAGTTCTGTCTGTCCCACATTAGGCGTTCCATTATCACTGTACTCTCCAAGTTAATTTTTCTCTTTACTTCAGCTATATCAGTGTTACCCATAATGTGCAGAGCAGGTGTGTGCTAAATTCTTCATGCATCTGGATCATAATCATTCTGTATTCGTTCCTTTACTCGTAGAACAAAAATATCAGTTCCCTACTCACATACTATGAGAATAAATATATAAATGTTTTTGGAAGTGTTCAGATAATACAGACACTGGCATTTTAAAATTAGGTGGAAGTACAGCTATGCTATACAGGGTCTAAACAATATAGTCACTTAGAAGACCATAAAACCACTTTAGAGGGAAGAAAAATTAGGCACCCTCCGTCTTTCTAGGCCACCATTTGAATTCCAGTTGAGGCCTTTTAGCTGTCAAAATTGTGATAAGTAATTGCACTGTAGATAGTATTAAGAAGTAGTAGTTTATTTTAGTCAGAGGAGAAACATAAATACAGAAAGCTTTCTTGATACTAAGGTTCATTCGTTGATGGAGCTAGGAGATTAATTTTGAGTACGGTGTCTGAGGGATTTCCCATAAAAGATCTTGTCAGAATTAATGTCAGGCAATTAAGTTTCCGGTGATATTTTCTAAAACCTAGTTTATCTAGCATACATGAAGTTAAAAATCCATCACTTTAAAAAAAAAAAAAATTTAAGTATCTTCAGCAGGACTACATCTACTTCTTAACAACTATACAGTATTGAAATTGGGAGCATTATTTACTAAGAAACACTTCTTCTCCACAGCAGAAGCTGTGATGCCAGAAGGTAAATAGTGGAGAGGACACAGAGGCGGGCACAGCTAGTCCCACTCCTGTCTGTAGAACCCCTCAGGGTTTTTCAGACCCACTGTCAGAAATTTATCACTGTGGTGGTTCACTGCCCATGGGGTGTCCGAGGCACTGGCACAGAAACCGATGGTTCACCCTTGACGATTCATGACCCTCTCCAAGATCCCAAGAGTTAGGAAAAGCACTGGAAGTTCTGCACACTGAACCCAAACCACACCAGGCACCTCTTCGCCCGGCGTGTGTTCAAGGTGTACCACCTCAAGCCATGCGAACTGGTCCTGGACTGTTTATGCGGACTGTAACACAGGAAATAACCCTGCAGCTCTTAGTGCCACCTGCAGTTTGGGCTCTGAGGTTTGAACCCCGGTGCTCACGGGCGGGACAGGCCCGGAGCGCCGCGGACGGGGGATCACGCGTGTCCCCGTCATGCGCTCCCGACGCGAGCAAGGACGAGCAGGGTTCAAAGGCCCGGCGGCGCAGGCGTCGGCTCCCTGACGCTCCGGCCCTTCGGGGACTCCTCCAGCGGGGCGAGGCTGTCTCCGGCGGCCGGGACGGTGACGGAGGAGACGGAAGGAGCCCCGCGGCGGCCCCGGCCGGGCTGCCCGGGCGCTGCGGGCGTCAGACGGC